>JAQQZR010000015.1:8723953-8736253 GCA_030068235.1 Notoglanidium macrostoma | reverse complement strand
GTGTGTGTGTGTGTGTGTGTGTGTGTGTGTGTGTGTGTGTGTGTGTGTGTGTGTGTGTGTGTGTGTGTGTTTTACATATTAACATGAAGAGAGAGAAAAAAGAGAGGCTAATGAAGGAACAACTAAAAGCGATAACAGGAACTAGTCTTATGGACATATTAAACGTAACCTATAAAGCAATAAAAAGCAAGACACGTCATTCACTAATTAATTAAAGATTACAATCTTTGGTAAATCGCCGTGGTTTAAGAGCAATATGACAATTCTGGACATGCTGTTATAGGAAAGTAATCAACTTTGGGGTGGTAAAGGCTCTCTGCTTTGCATTACACCACTCTCTTGCTGATTATGTTCCCACAGTGTTTTATTCTTGAAGGTTAATAGAGAATAATTAGTATTATGATGGTGCTCATCATCAAACATCAAGATACAGATATCTTGACAAAGATAAGTGTTGTGAGCAATGAAGAGGTGAGTGCAAATGCATGCGATCCTCAAGTGCTTGTTTCTGAGGTGGGAGTGCGAGAGTATGATGTGTGTGCGTGTGTGTGTGTGTGTGTGTGAGCCATGTTTATATTACATTGTGGGGAAAATAACCAAAGGTGTTTTTACCTTGTGGGGACATTTTTCCAGTCCCCACAAGGGAACACTCAATTTTACAAAAATCTGTGAATGCAATCAAAAAAATAAAATAGCCAAAATTCTTGTATTTTGTTTGGTTAAGGTTTAGGGCAGGGGAAGGGTTAAAGCTGTCATAGTTAGGGTTTGGGTTATGGCCTTAGAAATTGTGTAAAACCATGTGTTGCATTTACTGATGTTATAATTATAATAATTAGGTATTTACATACATACAATATACGTTACATATGTCTAGTCCAAATTTCTGAAATGTCGCAGAAACAAACATATAGCTTGGGAGAAGGTGAGGATTTGTAGGATTTTCTCTTTTTCTCTGTGTGTGTGTGTAGGTAGGTGTGTTGTGTGGATTTAATTCATGTTCCAGAGATCAGACCTCCATACATGTTCAGCTGCTAGTGGAAATGGTTTTGATATTAGGTGACTGGCAAGGCAAGATTGCAAGGTACAGTTGTTGCAACCTGTAGGAAACAGTGATGTAATCAGTCAGTTTTACTTTGAGTGACTAGCTTTGATAAGATTCACAGTCATGCTTAATCCTACAAGGGTGTACTCTGTTAAAAGGAGCATGAAGCATGGCTGCATACTTATGGTAGTAGATCACACTGTCTCCTGGCTTTAATGAAGGTGTGATGTTGCTGGGAAAGAGAAATGGCAAGGTGGTATGTTTAGTAAGCGGGAGGTTCGACCCTAGAGGAGCAAATCATGGTTCAGGTTGGCACAATCAGATTAAAAGTGGATTAGAAAAAGATTAGAGAGAACACAAAAAGGCAGGAGTGAAACGTAAGAAGCATTGCTAACATACAAGCCTGTATACTTTATGTACATCTGGGGGATTAAAAGCGACATTTTCAGAGCCAAAACTTCCCTGTCCGTTACATTTCTAAGTCAAACTATTAAATGTTTGGCAATTTAATGCACAGCGATATTAACACCCTGTCTTTCTTAAAACTTTCTGCCATCCTTGTGATTGTTGTCATTATCTACATCTCAGATCAAAATATCGACCTTACATTTGAATGTATTTACTAATCTAGAAGATCCAAAAAACAAGACAAATATTTTGGTTGGTTTTAAAGGCTACATGGGAGGCTTTTAAAATTCAAACTGTAACCTTATACCTATGGATGAAGTGTGAACACGACACTAGTTTATTTGGTCACAGTGTCACATGGTGCTATACCACCTTGGCTACGTACAGTATGTTTGTATTGTACCATGGAGATTCATAGAATTAATTTCTGAAGGTGAGCACAAGCAATACTCAAAACGAGTATAAAAACAAGTACAATCCAATTGGTAAGGTCGACCAAACTCTTTATTCAAAACCACAAATATCAAAGTACATTCATTTTCAGTGCTGTCTATCGACCCAAGGAGGAGTTGGAGTTAGGTCATGTAATTTTTCAGCCCAGCTAGGGACTTTTAGTACATGAGTTCTACTTATCTGTATCCTCCTTTTCTTTCTGAATGCTAGTGTGGGTTGGATTTTCTGAGAGTTGGCGGTCTGACTGTTGAACTCCAACTGGCTCACACTGGAAGTCTCTCTGCATGGCGTCAGTTCTTGCTCGTGCTCATTAGGCCAAAGCTGAGAGTGAAATGCACTGTGCTTTGAAAAGAAAAGTGAGGGGAGTTTGCTAGTTCATGACTTTGGTCCTTTTTGTAAGAACATCTTGTAATATTTTACACACCCCTGATTATTTGCAATTAGGAATGCATGGACACCAATACAGTGATCTGGCATCAGTCTGATACCGTGCTCATTTACTTGTATTCGTGCTTCTAAAAATCTCTGATACCAGCATTTGATACTAACTGATACTTTATAATCAATTTTCTTTCTCAGGTGTATGTTTAAAGTAAAATAAAAATGTTCATATTGCCTTTCCGACAAACTCAAAGCACAATTTGGGTCACGTGACCAGATCCATGTGCCTGCTTCCTTGCTGATATGTTCCACTCTCTGTTTCAAGACAGACCACAACATATAAATGGAGCAGCCGTTGTATTAGACAAGTCCCACCCCTCAGCAAAAAGAACCAATTGCTTTGTTTATAAAGATCATAGCTGAACATGCCTGGCCTTCAGATTTTAACGTAGACATGTGAGCAGTTATAAGGTGCTTTAATCTGTTCAGTTGCAGCAACCTGAAGAACTGCCATTACAAATTTGTGCTTGAAACATCATCTTGTCAATCCAATTCTGGGCCTTTCCCCATTAAACCAGATAAATTCCAGGTCTTAAAAATAACTGCCCAGGAACATTGCCAGGTGGCTACTGAGTGGACAGACTTTACTTGAAGATCTTTGTGGAAAATCAATAGCTGGAGGTAATTAAGTGTACAAACAGACTGACTGCACTTGCCAGGTAGTGATCCAGTACATTAAACTGTCTGTCAAAAACCCTCTGTACTGTCTTTATGGGTTAGTGGAGTATCAGCTGACACCAGTTAAAGCCCTCTACACTTTCAAATGGTTTAAAAATGTTTTAAAAAAAATCTTTCTGATATTAAAGATGTGTCATTTAGTTACCTCCATAACTAAAATGTAAATAAATATATACAGTGTCCCTAAGATTCTG
Source organism: Notoglanidium macrostoma (assembly GCA_030068235.1). Lineage (NCBI taxonomy): Eukaryota > Metazoa > Chordata > Actinopteri > Siluriformes > Auchenoglanididae > Notoglanidium > Notoglanidium macrostoma. Next base: position 8,733,037 of record JAQQZR010000015.1, on the reverse strand, counting down.
TTAAATTCTATCTAAAAGCTACAAAATGCCCTACTTTCTGCCTGCTCAGAGCTGTGTAGGCGTATCAGCTAGCATACAGGGCTGATGTTAGAAAAGCATGACAGAGCAAAGCTCCCATAATGCTTTTTTTTGTTGTTGTTTAAAAACAGAATAAACGTTCTTTTTTTTTTTGTATTTCAACCCCAACCTAAAGTCCCTAACCATGTTTTTACCAAAATGAAGAAAATGTATTGCTTTTTTTTTTTCAGTTATGGGGATATTGGCATAATGTATTAAAATAAACTTTGAACAGAAAACCGTGTAGTGACACAAGCCTACTTATGCAAAGTTGCAAAAACCTTCCCATTATTATTATTATTTAAATACCCTACACGCTTAGGATCTCTTTGAGTTGTTGAGTTGGGGCAGAAATTCTTTCTTTTCTTTTTTTTTTTTTTTGGGGAAATTAATACACTGAGTGAAATCACATGACACATGATGTTGATCCAGAAATACTTGTACATAAGTAAATAATATACAACTAGACTATGCAGAATAAATAAAGTAGCCAGTTATTAGCCAATACCAGAGATTTCTGTTCAGGAACAATGAATGATTATCACATTCCTAGCAGAATGCCATTCATTTCTGGTTTTTGTTTTTGTTCCTCAAACCAGATCAGAACCCTGGAGTTTACACACAAGTCATGAGTTCTGTATGGTATGTATGGTGTGTTGTTCTTACCCTTAGTGACTCTGTGCTCAAGGAAGCAGCAAATTAAGTTAAGAGGTTTGGATGCTATTCTACGGAAGCCCTAAGAGGGCGTGAATTTACACATTTTTATTTGGCCCATTTTCCGTTTCTTTATTTTTCCCGTGATAACGACAAAATTTACCTGTAATCCTGTTGCTCTGCATCTCTCTGTCATCATCCATGGAGATGCCCTAGGCCTTGTAGCTGATCAGTGATGTAGTTCATGTAGTTCATGACAGAATCAGGCTCACTTTGATTGTGCCTGAGATGCACACTAATGTGAACGTTGTCTAACGGCAAGACATGAAGCTATTTCAGCCTGTGTCAGGCCTTGATTGTACAGAAATGTAACGTGTTGATCAATATATTCCTGCTCCTCTGATATCTGCATTCTGCGCAGAATCATAGTCAATGACTTGGTAATGCTTTCGGCAAACCGATTTTCGTTGTCTAGAGAAAATGATCTCATTTTCACGGAAAAACGATGCTTCACTATGTCGTGATAATGACAAAAATGATTCAAGATCATGAAAAAATAAAACAAATCTCTCGTTATCATGAGTAAACAACATTTGTTTTGTTACGTTATGATAATGACCTAAATAACCCAAGATCACGAGAAAACGGGCTGAATAAATTATGTAAATCCATGGCTTTTTAGGGTTTCCATACAATTCATTCTTAATTCCCTTCTTACAGCTAGCTAAGCTAGTTCAAAAAAGATACACCGTCCAGAAGAGCATGTTACTTCATTAGGTGTAGGCAGGTCACATATCATGTCATATTTAATAAAATTGGTTAAACTGAACTTTAATGCACTTTTATCTAACTGCCTACTCTCACATGGCAGAAACTAGCTTATAATTAATATAGGATTGTGTGTTTTGGTGATGAAGCTCAGCAAGATGCGATTTTCTGTTATAATGTTGTGATTTTATGATACTTAAGAATAATCATTGTTACAAAATGTAGTCTTGGCATGTAAGTAATTTTGTAAGTATTATAAAATTGTGTTAATTTGAAAAAAAAAAAAAATGGTAGAACTACTCTTTATTACCACACACAAACTACTACACAAAATTTGTGGATATAAAATGGTAAAAGTCCTCATCAGATGTAGTTTCAATCACATGCAGGCACAATGCGGCTGAGTGAAAAGGAGAGGAGTCGCTTTGGGTTCTGTGGCTAATTCATATTGGTACTAAATACAGTCTTGCCCATCTCAATCTGGTTGAAGTTAAATCACAACAAAAGAAATCCAGTAATGTTTTAACTGACTAGAACAACACTGTTCATTTTTTCTCAGTCAGTGGTTAATTGGCTAATAGTAAGGAGCTGATTATATACATAGGCTGACAAGGTCTTTAAGGCTGGCTTGAAAGTGATGAATAGTCTTTTAAAAAGGAATGCTGCTCCAGCGTTTCCTCTATTGGCGTTTGGCTGCCATAACTACTTTAGTGAGTGCATACTTGGCCGTTGTATGAAACTCATTCACCAAATCTGCAGTGGGAAGTCAGTTTTCTCTCCCAGCAGTGTACTCATGCCAGTAACTAAGTCAGTTAGAATTAGCCTAAATTCATTTTCTGTTCAACAAGTTATGTATGTGCAGTACCAGTCAAACGTTTGGACACATCTACTCATTCATAATGTTTTTTGGTTTATTTTGTTTTATTTGGTCTATTTTCTACATAGTCGTACAATACTGAAGACATCAAAACTATGAAATAATGTACGGAACATATATGGAATGATGTGGTAAACAAAATAAGTGTTTAAAAAACTGTTTCATATTTTAGATTCTTCAAAGTGGCCAGCGTTTACCTCGATGACGGCTTTGCACACTACTGGCATTATCTTCATGAGGTCGTCACCTGGAACGCTTTTCAGTAAAAAGCTGTGCCTTATCAAAAGTTCATTAGTGGAATTTCTTGCATTCTTAATGTGTTTGAGATCATCAGGTGTGTTGCGTCGAGGTAGTGTTGGTGTACAGCCCTATTCAATAGCTGTAGCAATCCATGTTATGTCAAGAACCTCTCAATTAAGTAAAGAGAAATGACAGTCCATCATTACTTTAAGACATGACGTGTATTTTATGTAATAAAAATAAAGAAAAAAACAGTGTTGTATAAAGTACTAGAAAGTCACACTCAAGTAGAAGAACAAGTACCCTACCAAAAAATTACTTTGTTAGAAGTTCAAGTCACCGACTGAAACGCTACTCGAGTAAAAGTTTTAAAGTATCTAGTATTTATTGTACTTAAGTATGACAAGTAATTTACAACTAAATGTACTCTAGTAATGAAAGTAAAAGTACAAGTAAATGTTAATAATAAACAAAGGCAGTCAGAATTTTTAATATTTTAATAGTTTTATCCAGCATTTTAAAACCTGGTAAACGCTAAGTAGTTAAAATACTGAAAATTATGCCTACATCAAACACACACCTAAACCTAAACAGGAGTAGCTACTAGCAGGCATAACAGGCATTTCATCCGATAGGACGAATCTTTAACACCAATGTAAGAAAACGTTGTGTTTAAATATCGCCAGGGGTGCTCATCAATTTCTCCGTCATTTGTAGCTGACGTAGCTGCTGTCCCCATCTCATCTTCCATTGAGAACAAGCTTGCTGCCATCTGCTGCTGCTCACACCAAGAGTTAACAGACAGGTTGAGTGTGGACTGTCATGCGCATGTGCAAACAAGCCTATGTGATTATACACAATGACGAGTCAGCCTGACTTCGTTGCAGTCTCCGGTAATCTCAGCAGTGAAAACACCAAATATTCTTTCATTTATTTTTTGTAACGAGTAATGACACGGCGCATTGAAAATGTGTAGGAGTAGAAGTATGCAATTAAGTTCGGAAATGTGGTGAAGTAAAAGTGAAAGTAAACAGAATAAAAAAAACTCAAGTAAAGTCTCCCAAAACATACTTAAGTACAGTAGTGAAGTATGATTACTTCGTTACTATACAACACTGGAAAAAACCCTGAATTAGAAGGTGTGTTCAAACTTTTGACTGTTACTGTATTTAAAAACTAGTTTTTGATATGTTTTCAACCTGCACAATAAATTTTTCTTACAGTTCAGTTACAGTTCAGAACTCCAATGACCTTGCGACGTTTCTGACGTCAGAGTTGCAAATAAATGCAGGGTGTGTTAATATCGTCCATTGGCAAGGCAAGGCAAATTCGTTCACATAGCACAATTTATACGCAATCTATGGAAATTCATTGTATGTTACAGATGTGGAATATTCAAAGAACAAGAATAAAAAAGGTCAATAATAACATCTGTTTTTTTTCTCCAACTGACCACGTCACAGCAAGAAGGTCCTGGGTTCGATTCCTGGTTCACCCAGGGTGCCTTTCTGTGCGGAGTTTGCATGTTCTCCCTGCTTGGGTTTCCTCTGGGTTTCCTCCCACAGTCCAAAGACATGCAGATTAGGCCAACTGGCTACTCTAAATTGCCCATAGGTGTGGATGCGAGCTTGTGTGGTTGTCTGTGTTGGCCCTGTGGTGAACTGGCGACCTGCCCATGGTGTACCCCGCCTCTCGCCCGCAACGACTGCTGGGATTGGCTCCAGCTTCCCCCGCGACCTAGACGGATAAAGCGGTATAGATAATGGATGGATGGATGGATAACCATGTTCTTCAGTTAGATTTAGCCCATTAATTGTAAGTTTGGATTGTAAGTCTATTTTCTAGCATAATTTTCATCTATGTGTTGCCATTGAACACAACTGATTATTGATGCTCTCAAAATGCACTAAAATACATAGATCAACACTATTGTCTTCAGAAACCTCTCAGGTGGACATGTCCACAAACCCCCTCTCGGGGTCTTGGATTCATGGCCCTGGATACACTGACTTATGTAAGGATAAAATTGGTAAAAGTTTGCCTGCAGATGTTTATATGTCTCACAGAAGATCACCCCCACAGGAGATGATATCAGCTGGATCAGTTTGAGCAGTTCTCCAGCTGTCACTGTGTATTAAACAGGAATAAGAGTGGCGATGTAATGGTTAGACCTGAACTGATTGCTAAATGTTTTCAGCTACAGTACTGTCAAAGGTCTTAGGAACCCAAATTTTCAAGTACAAATTTTGTTATAGATATTTATTTTATGAATTCCGCATTATTGAGTCAGTACAAAAAACATTTTAGATTTCCCAACATCACTTTTCCAAAGAATTATTTGTATTTGATAAAATGTTTGTATGTCAGTTAAGAAAGCAACATGTTATGTAGGAGATCACTTTTCAGACAAAAAAACATAATGAAGGCTCTTGTTTGCATGCAAATGCAGAAGTAAGTATTTCTCTGCATGTGCCTACGACTTTTGCACAGTACTGTACATAACATAAACGGAGACCTCTAGGGTCTAGTAAGGTCATATCCAAGGACACATAGGAAGAGCTTCTGTTTAATTTGTCATTGACAGAGTGTGAGCTACTTTGTTTTTTTATGTTCTACGCAGCAGTGCTTTATATCTACGTCTCATTATTATTCATATATTCTGAGCCAGTCAGAACCCTTTAATACAATATATGGCCAAAAGTTGTGGTCACCAGTCTTTCATGCCAATATGCTGTAGCATAACAATTACTCTTCACTGCGACTAAGACACCTAGCTCAAACCTGTTCCAGAATGACGATGCCACTGTGCAGGTCCATGGTTTGCCAAGGTCGGACTGGAAGAATTTGAGTGGCCTACACAGATCCCTGACTTCATCCCCGATGAACACCTTTGGGATGAACTGGAACGTTGACTGAACCCCAGACTTCCTCACCTGACATCAGTGCCTAACCTTAACTAATATTCTTTAGCTGAAAGGGCAAAAAAATTCCCACAGCCTTTTTCAAATTGTAGTGGAAAGCCTTTTCAGAAGAATGGAGGTTATTATAACACCAAAGGGGGGATTAGACCTGGAATGGGATTTTTAAAAAAGCACATGGGTGTGGTGTTCACAAGCTTTTGGCCATATAGTGTACATATAATACAAACTGTTTTGAAGCACTCAAAGAACTGAGGTGGAGAGGTAAAGAGGTTCAATTAGTCCTCATGCTAGTATTCTGAGAAGGAAGAGTTAGACCATCGGTCCCGAACCGGTTTAGACTTGATTCAGTAGAACACTCAGAGAGACATTTTCATTTCTGTTGCATTTAGCCGTGTAGGCTAAGGTCTGCGCCATTAGCCTTTGTAGCCATGTCCTTGTTACTAACTGTCCATTTGTGAGGAGAAAATAAAAGCAAAATTTCCCCTGAGTATTTGCTCCATACTTAGCCACTAGTCCTTGGACTTTATGTATTCTCGGTTGTTGAAAGTTGCTAAGCTGTTCTCTAGCTCTATGGTCTCCATTAGAGAAAGTTTGTGTTTGCATCAACACTATGAAAGATCAGACATTCTGTCCTTTCAGCTAGCGAAAAACATGACACTCACACATTTTCCCTGAGTGTGGCTTTAAGAGCCTGCTGTAAGCAGTTGGAGTGGTCATTATGATCATCTGATGGCTAGAGATTTGAAGTGACTTTGATTGGCTGGTTTGTTGTTAAGAAGGCCATTACTGAAAACACATCACATTTTCCTGAACACAGACATGTTTCCTGAATGTGGGTCCTTGCGTTAGCACTTAAAGCTCGGTTGGCTGTGCTCTTTTTTTTCCCCTCACAAAAAAAAAAAAAAAAAAAAAAAAAAAATTCCAAAACTGGTGATTTTGTTTCACCTTCTTTAAGCAACTTTTTCCTGACTCAGAAATACTTGTGTAAACTAAGAGAATCCCCAGGCAATTCTAAATGTGTTTCCACATGGACCAAATTTATTTTAGACCTGTCATGTAATTTTTACACACATGTAATCAGGCCAAGATTCACCGAATGTGAAGCTATGAGTCAAGGAGCTTTTGCGTGTACCATTGATAAATGGTAGGGAAATGACAGGTTCTCACACCAGCTGGATTTCCCTGTATATGGCGTAAAAGTCCTAGATGCAAATGTGCAGGCAGCATTCAAGTCTCCTGCCATTGCCTGTTTTTTACTCATTTCAGCACCATTCACAAAGAGTAGCCTAACAATGAAAATTATTTGCTGAGCTATTTATGTACATTCAGGAATACAGTACTACATCACTATTAACACCGAATGCCTACAGCCAGGATATTTTCTTTGCTTATACAGGGATGGCCAAATGAATAGCTAGCTTGTTAGCTAGTTTTGGGCTAATTGACGAGGCTAAACAGTGGTACCTATTATAACATAATAAAATATGATAAGCTAGGTAGTGCATTAATACAGACTAACAGATGAGTGTGTAGCCGGAGCCCTTATCCTGTCCTGATAAATTTTCTGATGTAGCACATCAGAACCGCAAAACAAAAAGCACCTAGATATTAGGCAGTGTTTCAGCCATAAGCTGCGGTGATTTGTCCGTACATCACACATACGTGATATCATTTGAGAGTCTTTATTTTTGTCTACTTATATATTTAATTGTGAGATGACTGCTGTTAATATCAGGACAGTTAAAAGTATGTTGTCGTCATTTTGCTTCATATGAGAGCAGGTTTGCTATCACAAGCTTATGAAACAGAGCAGCTGAACACACTTGGAGGAGACATTAACTACCCTGTTCTGTATATAGGAGCTCACAGACACCCATGATTGGCTAGTGTAGCTCTAATTGACAGAGGAGAGAGGATTCCCTTTCTAAACACCCAGACAGCACAGGCAATTACCTCCGGTCATGAAAAGCCAGGACACTGCCGGGATTCTAACTTCTGATCTCACTGCAAGAGGGCGATTGATTTCCTGTTGAGCTACTCAGGAGGTCTTTCAGCATTGAGGATAAATATGAATGTAGAACATCCACTACACTGTATTAAGATCAGGGATTACAGTGATTACAACATGCCCCTTACTTGGTCTGCGGATTGCTCATTAATCCTGCGTTATTTGTATGAATGTGGCATATCCAGCTTGACCTCGTTCCCATGCACTGCATATCGATTGCTGTGGCTTGTTTTGCCTTGAAAAGGTCAGGAAGGGGTAGATGGGCTTTTTCCACTCTCAAAGCTCGCTGTTGGGCAGGGCGCAATTTGCAAGCCAAAAACTCTCCTTGTGTAGCTTACTGACCTAAGCTTCTATTTGGTTCGACGTAGGTCAGCTGCGTCTGAACTCGGCAGGGTAAAGGAGCAAGCTGCTCTAACCTATGGTACATAGAAATACATATATTAGTATAATGTTTGTTGCTAAATGAAAACACGGTGTTTAAACAAAATGTATCTACTGTATTTGTAAGATCATCTAGTAAACAGCACTGTTTTCATGGTTTCCTCTTCATCCTAAGAGGACAGGTTAAACCGTAGAGGAGAAACCGTATGGATGTAGTATATATAAACAGATGTAGCCATGTGGGTGTATGAACGACGGAGAGACACGCATATACAGTAAAAGAAAGAGATGTTTAGGAGCGAGTTTCATTTTCATGACTGATTCCAGTTACCTAAGCAACAGTCGCTGATAGTGAGATGTGTTTAATTATGGCAGAGCATAATTAAATGCAAAGTACGGCTGCATCAAACAGCTTGGATGGGCAGCGCTCAGTCTCTCGGCGGAATTCTGGGAGAGAGAGAGAGAGAGAGAGAGAGAGAGGAAGAAGAGGGAGGGAGGCAGGAGGAGGAGCTAGCAGTGGAGTGGAGGGAAGGAAAGAGGGGAGGGGGAGTAGTGAAGGGAGGATGAGCATGGAGCTGCTAGCAGGTGTGTGGCAGAGTTGAAAGCAGCACCAGAGATTGCACTGCCTTGGCTGCAGCAACACACAACTACTGCTACCGCAAGGTGAGTAACTTGTTCATACCGTCTACTTTAATGTTTGAGCTTCGTCATCTGGCACACTGTGATGATGTCCATCCTGCTGGTGTTATGTTGTTTAGTGAGATGCTCAGTTTTGGGGTAACGGAGCAAACAGAGAAGCAACACACAGGCTCGGAGCAGATTGTTACAAACCTATTTACTAGGGGTTCGTTATATGTTTCTGACAGCTGTTGCAGGGTTTTACGCAGCACAGGCTGAGATCATACGCACGAGTCTGGTGCCTGTTTGGAGCATGATGTGTAACCGGATAGACCTTACACTTCTAACCCTATGTTGTGCTCCATGACCTTGCACAGTTCAATTCAATTCAGGAATTTTTTTCTATGTAGTTCCCCCTGACATTGCTTTTTCTCTCTTTATCTCTCTCTCTCTCTCTCTCTCTTGCTCTCACACACACACACACACACACACACACACACACACACAGACACACACACACATCCCTACATAGAAGGAGGCCGGCAGATTTTCCATAGCAG
>JAQQZR010000015.1:8692658-8717073 GCA_030068235.1 Notoglanidium macrostoma | reverse complement strand
AGGTCGCCAGTCCACCACAGGGCCAACACAGACAAACAGCCACACATGCTCACATTCACACCTATGGGCAATTTAGACTAGCCAGTTGACCTAATCTGCATGTCTTTTGACTGTGGGAGGAAACCAGAGCACCCGGAGGAAACCCACGCATGCACAGGGAGAACATGCAAACTCCACACAGAAAGGCAGCCTGGGTGACCCGGGGATCGAACCCAGGACCTTCTTGCTGTGAAGCGACAGTGCTGACCACCGCACCACCGTGCCGCCTAAATTAATCTATATTTAGATTTTTATATTATACTATATTTATATCAGGGTCCTGCTTCATTTTGCACTTTTAGGTAGGCATGCTTCAAATTGCATATACATTAAGGCAAACACGTAAAACAGACCAGACAGGTGTTGTCAAGTTTGCACAAGTTTACATACACAAACCTTCAGGAAATGTCTTGGTGGCATATGTTTATTTTCTCTCTCTTCATTCTTTTGTGCTAAGGGTATGCAAAAAAGAAGTCTTGTGGGCTCATACAGTCCCATCCTAAGTGTATTCTTTCCTCATTTCCAGTGATCCCAGTGCCTACTACATCCCTGACCTGGATTAAACAGTTACTGAAGTTGAAGGATTTGGGGTAATATAGCCTTTGCAATCCCCCCCCAAAAAAAGGGTGGCAGTTATTTAATACTGAGCGTCATTATCCCTTCCTTGTATTTTGGTGTCTTTATATTTCCAAATGCTTCCACTGCAAGTGAACAGAAGGTAACCCACAGACCATCTATTGTATATTTTATTGTACACTCAGCTTCCCATACCTCCAGACCTCCAATAGACGTATGTCCATGCATTAGGCCAAAACAAAAAGGTTTTTTTCAGTGGTTTGAAAAAAGGTTGATTTTTTCAGCATTGCAGCGCGATATAGTTACAGATGGGGAAGCTCACTGTATCTTAGCCTCAGACGCTTTAGATGTATGGCTTTGGCAAACCACACTGTTTCCAGGATGTTGTTCAATGTGCCTGTTTCCGTATTCACAATTGCAAAAACAACAGGTGTGGCTGATCATTTGCAATACCAGTCAAATAGCTTCTACTGTGAATGTAGGGAGTTCTTGGCTCTGTTAAGTGATGAAAACAAACAGAGTCTCCAACAATAGTTGGAACTTTGCTTTGTGACACTATACAGAAGTGTATACAGGGTCCTGCATTATGGCTGAAGTGCAGAGACTGAAATATCTACATGTAATCTGATATTTGTTACTCTTACACTAAGGAAATTGAACCTGAAAATTAACAGGAGAGAATATAGATGATGTCATGGAGCTTTTAAGCAACAAGCCCTTTGCCTTAGGGAACTATAAATCACTCGTTCTCTAAAATATAGACTATGATTTTCTCAATTCGACTACTCAGTCAAGTGTTTATTCTACCCTGTTCTGCATTCTCCATTATATCACTCTGCAGAACTGAACCAGCCATACCGCTGATTGTAATCTTAGTCAGTCAGTTAAAAGTAAATCACATATGGACAGCTGCTACTAAGCCCTTGCAAAAAGAATTTAACAGACCTATTTGCTTCATGCTTTCTTTGTGGTCAGTACATGCCACATTGCTGTGATGCCTATCTGTGATCTCCTGTTGTTCTTCACTAGAAGGGAATTTCTCACTTATTCATCCCCACCTGCTCTGGAAAGATAGCATAAATTGCTAGACATGGACAGGGCTAGTTTGCTATCAGTCGTGCTTGGAGAATAATAATGTCTAATATCAATAAACAAGCAGAGAGTGTAGGATGTAAACATGTTAATTAATGGCGAGAAAGCTCAGACCAGGACCTGTTGCCCGTGGGCCTGTCTGTGGCCGGAGGTGAAATGGAGTTTAACTCACAGTTTTCAGCCTGAGCTCTCAGGCCTTCATTCCACAAGACTGTTTAGCCATGATTAGGATAGAGGAGGGCCAAAGGACAGCGCTGTGGTATCACTGATTTAATTAGTGATCAGCCTAGGAAGGCCATGGAGGAGAGAGTGAAAATGAGAATGAGAGAAAGACTTAAATTCAGAGAGGGGACGGATAATCTTGACTCTGAAATCAGGTGCATCCTTATTTAATGATTCCCTGCTTGTAATTCTTTATTTCCAGACTTTCCATGCTACCTAATTATACAAAAAAAAGCCTTCTTCATTCTCTCACTCTCTTCATACCAAAGCACATGTTTACACTTCTGAACTATTGTTGACTTTTATGATTGAAAATATTACAGAGAAAAGACTTATTAAAGGTTATTGGTAGTCATTATACTTATCAAAAATCCAATCCCCAATAATTTGAATGAAGGATGTGACAGAGTATGTGATATATATACATATATATATATATATATTTTTTTTTTTTTTTTTTTTTTTTTTTAATGAAGTATTTAGTGTCATATTCCTTCAAAATTCAAGCTACCTAAATACCCAAGTCGAAATGACCTTTCGTGGTGAATCATGTAAATGAAGGGAACTGATATTGCAGATAAATCCCATGGAGTCATGAATATGGAATAGAGCAGAATGAGCACAGCTACATTCCACTGGAGACTTTAAAGTCTTTTTAGAATGGTTAAATTGATTTTCTGTTTTATGCCCAGATATCCAACCCTGGAGCACCTGTATTTATCAGCTCAGCAGTTTTTGATCTTACTGTATGACAGATTGCTATCTCCCAAGTTTCAAAGGCAATAAGACTACCTCTCTTAAAATGTGGAGCAGAGCAGAGCAGTGGGGGTGGGGGTGTATGCAAAACGTTAAAAGCTAGAGGAGAAAGAAATCTGTAATTGATTTCTGATTATGCTAATATTGGTCTTGTGACATACAAAATGCATGCATAAGTGAAAATAATGGGTGACATATCTCCATGACTTTGCTAGAATTTCTCCTTTTTGAATGTACTTTGGACAATCTTAATGCAAGGTAAAGTTTGCATAAGTTTGAGCGATGTCACTTGTCCTACCAACATAACCATCAGTGGCTAGTGACCATAGATTGTGATGGGGCAGGATGACATAACATTATTTCAAGAGGCTGTCAGACATGACTTATGCTGTAGTATTATCTAGTGAATATTAAAACTATATAATATTTTTTAAGTTGTATATATATAGAAATACATTGGAAAAGAGAGACACATTTGTCTTTTTTTTCCTCAGCCTTTACATGAGAACCAAAGTCACCATTGTGCACACGTATTTCTGTTGTACAGACTTTATCCACTCAACAATTCCCCTTTCCCTCTCCCAATCTTTTCCAATATATCCTAGAATGGTTCTTCACCATGGAGATACACTGTATGCACTTGTACTTTGCTTTTTTTTGTGGAAATTCATTAGATTTAATTTCAATTATTGGCTATAAAGAGCCAACATTTTGGATCTTTGCAACCATATATTTAAACCAACCCAAACTGGCAATGCTGTCATTAATTGTCCTATCCTCTGCTTCTCTCCTGAACATGGGGCAACATGAATCCTGCCCCAGTTGGCCTCTATTCCCATTTTTGCCCAGGTGCAATAATAACTCTATGGAGCTAACTGGGGCATTAAGCAAGCTGCCCCATGTTCGAACAACATGTAGAAAGGCAACCAATCAGCAGAACATCTGTTTATATCTGTCAAATACCAATCATTTTTAAATTGTTGGTCTATCAAAAAAAAAGGTAATTTAAAAAGGAATTTAATATATATGGAGTTGTGAATAGGGATTTTATTAATATTTGCCACCACTGTGGACAAGCTGCCAATGAATATAACTTTCAGCAAAACTGTGTCTAAGTTCAGTCTGAGCCTCGAGAGAACACAGAATGATAAAGCAATCTCTCTTTTTTATTAGTCTTAACTTGATGCTATGTTTAATACATCAGCCATCTTCTTATCATACAAACACATTTAATTCTATACTCTCTATTCCCTTGAACTTTAAAGGACATCAACAAATCATGATTATTCATGACTAATGAATTACGTCATTCTCCTGGCTTTAAGTAATGCCATTTATCAAAGCACGCCTCTGTGGATCACCTTTATCTAGTTAAATACAGACAGTCAGCTTTATTATCTCAAATGACATTCATAGCTTTCCTGTATGCTGATTTGTACTGCTGATATAATCTGACTAAACACTGATGAACTGTGACTGCACTATAAGCACAGCAGCAATCATATAACCCCTGGCACAGTAGGACTCATTATTAACAATAAAGAGCTTAATTAAGGCAGTGGATTCAGTGTTAGATAGAAGTCAAAACAGTAGACAGTGATTTGCAGGAAAGATTTCAGGAGACATGAGACAAATGGAGTAACATAGCAATTAGCATGACACATTGAGATGAACAGCAGGACCTGTGATATATTCCAGCACATTGCACATGATCCAGAAAGCTTATCAATGCTACAACATAGCTGAGGATATTTGCTGTGTCTTTGTGACATTATCCAGACTCCTCACAGTCACTAGGTAATTTCACCATACCAGGTATTCTCCCTGTTTAGAATATGGATTCAAACTTGGGTTCGCACCCCCATATGGAATTGACTCAGAAACAGATGGAGTTCTCTCTTTTTGCCATTTGTTATTTGTAATGTTTCTCATTAGCATTCTTTCAATTTGGAGCTTTTACACCAGTGCTATGTCCATCATGCTGTAATGTTGATCAACTTGACCTTTATATTGGCACTGTTTAAAATACAAATAAGCATATTTTTGCATGGCATCGTAAGGGTTTCTAGCTAGTAACACTGTGAAATGCAATATTATGATCACTATATTACCACTGTAAATGACGTTATGTGATCATGTACAGTGGTAATACATGGTTCTAATATTTACTGGTACACTATATGGTTTGTGGACATCAGACTACGACACCAGTATGTGTTTCTTCGCAAAACTGTTGCCACAAAGTTGGAAGCACACAATTGTTTAGGATGTCCTTGTATGCTATAGCATTAAAATTTCCCTTCACTGAGGCTAAGAGGCCAAACCTGTTCCAGTATGACAGTGCCCCTGTGCACAAAGCAAGCTTCGTGAAGACATGGTTTGCTGAGTTTGGGAGTGGAAAATCTTTAGTGGTCTTCACGGAGCCCTGACCTCAACCCCACTGAACACAAGGCCTCCTCACCCAACATCAGTGCCTGACCTAACTAAAGCTCATGTGGCTGAATGGACACAAATTCCCACAGCCATGCTCCAAAATCTAGTGGAAAGCCTTACCAGAAGAGGTTATCCTCATGAGACCCTAGTGTCCTAATATGCAGATATTACATTTTCTCCCAACTACATTGTGTGTACATCCTTGTAAAATCCTTATGTGAGGACCATTGTGTATTACCCTTTTTCCAAACCTTTGCTGTTTAAAGACATTGATGAGGTTCAATGTTTATCAGGAGCTAGGAAACAGAAACAGTGAGGAGAAATTACAAGGCACAAAACATTAGAGTTTGGGTCTCAGGAGGCTACAGAAGTAGGCCTATTATTTCTACTAATAACCATTAGGAATTATTAGAGGAGAGATCCTGTGGTAACTTAAGAGTTGTATGAGAATTTGAGTGGTTGCTGTATCCTGTATTCTAGTGTATTATGGTGATGTGAACAAAATCTGCAGGATTTGCAGGTTGACGTGCTTACAGAGGTTGATCCCACAATCTAAACCCATACCTAAATTCTTGGTGTTGATTGTAAGTAAAATATCCACTATAGGGTAATTCTTAGTTGATAGATATCTCAGTTCTGTTAGTAGTTCTGAATCTAAGACTTGTGATTGAATATATAAGAATAATAAGAGTGGACAAAGAACTGATCCTTGGGGAACTCCCATAATAAGGCAGTGAGGTAATGAGGAACTATTTATTGATCACTCCCATATCAACATACTTTGCAAAATGGAGGCAGGCATTATTTAAAATATTATCTTTTAAATATGATCTTTTACACTTTATGTACAAATAGTTTAAATCAACCTGCATGCACATACTTATTGCATTACCTATTGCAGAGTTTCTACTTTATGTGATACCCTTGACAGTCAATGAAGTAAGGAATGGTCTTTATACATCCCAAATGACAGTGTGTACAGAAAAATGGCTCTGTATTATCAATTAAAAGTGGATTAGATGGCTGTAGGGCATCAGTGATGAGCCTGATATTGAGCTGCACCCAGTCATCACTGTTTGTACAGTACAATAATGTATGTCTGTGTGTACTTTCTGGCCATATCTACATCACAGGATACTCATACTAACATCCTTTTATGAGATGATTGCAGTTCCTTGTTTCCACGGAACTAGATGGCCCACGATAGACATCAACATTATGTTTATTATGGTCTTATTAAAAAGATATGTTCAGCTGCAGGTGGAACACCATCTCATTGTGGAGAATCAGTAAGCAGACACCAGGTTCTGTTCTGCTCTGTCGTTGTTCCATGTTAGTGTTCTTTTTTTCACTCTGCATTTTATTTGCATTTGGGTTTGAAAAACAAAAAAAGGGATTAGCTTGGGTGGTGCAGGCAGGGCTCTAATCAGGAAAAGGAGCTGCAGTGTTAAATCCTTATTAGTGCATGTTTCTTTTTTTATGCAATGTCTCAGCCACATTTCCAGTGGATTCATTTAAGTGATTCATTTAAAGTGACTGTAAGCAATGTTAGCTGTTCTTGCTAACTTCTGCTAAATGCAACCACCAAAGGAGTCCATCTGCTTTCCTTATTCCTCGGTATTCCATACTGATTGAGACACTGTTTGAATTTGTATTCGGATTAGGTTTGAATTTTGGTGCATTTGTAAACTATATCAAAGTGAATATCAGTCACAGCTATACATATATGTCTTGTCTAGATAGTTAGGTATGTAGATACCTAATTATGTAGTTAACATAGCGGCATAATGAGTAGGCTTAACTATTATACATTTTCACAGCTAACATTACTTTAGCTTTTAAAAATAGACAGGTGACAAATTAAAGGAAAACCAGTACGGTAAAGGCATTTTGCTGGCATATATTGAGTTGACTTGTCCTCTTGTTAGGGAAGAGTCAATTCAAATCAGTATAATTCTATTCTGACTGATCACCTATGACCTTCATGGTTACTTAATCTCAACCCAATTGAACAAATATAGGAGATTTTTGAGTGACGTGTTAGATCAACTCCACCACCACCATTAAAACAGCTTTTGTAACAATGAACTGCTCCAGTACAGTTCCAGAGACGTCCAGAATCCATGCCGTGGAGCTCTGTTCTGATGTTCTGACAGCTCCTGGTGGCTGATCACCTTAATAAGACACTTTGGGGCCTATCCTACACCCAGCACAAAGCAGCGCAAGCATGACGCAAGTGTCTTTGCTAGTTTGAGACTGATACAGTTGTCATTTTCCTGTCCAGCGCCCATGTTGTTTAAATAGCAAATGCACTTGCGCCCATCTGAGCGCCCGGGGTGTGTAGGTCTTAAAATGAGGTGTGGTCGGACGCATTGTTGGCGCATTGCTATCCTGAGGCAGTGGAAACAATTGCGCGATTGACCGACAAAAACCTGGTCTGAAGTCAATGGCACAGTATTTCACTATTATTTCAAGGGCACGTTATCAAGATAGTAATATATGCCTACATACACTGTAAAGTTTATTTGTAATCATCACTTTGTTGCATTTGTTATCATTCACTGTAAAATTATTTGTTACATACAATCCCTATTCCACTTTACTTAGTTTCTTAAGACAGTAAGTTTGCATGCTTTTTTTTTAAGTAAGGACGTTGGAGATGATTGTTTTGTTGTATTTTACGCCCAAAACACTCCCATGATTAAATAAGAGACTAAGTACAACCCTTTTGAGCTTTGCGCCTGAAGCTGCGACCATCATTTTTTCCGCTGTCAACTAGCAAAAGTGGATTTGGACACGCCCTGAATGCACCTGCGCCATGCACTTCAGAACGTGTGCTTCAGAGCTCGTGCTTAGATCAATAAATTAGAGCTGTTTATGTTTATGGGTTTTTTCAAAGACACGGGAAGCAGAGGTGCTGAGAAAACTGCACCATCCCTCACTTTCAGGATTCTTTTAAATGCAATTTCTAAATTAATTATAATAATAATCATGCATAAACAGCACATGCCACAGGCACGCTGATTGGAATTCTAGCAACCCAATGTAAAATACTTTTCCCACATTTTTTTTTTTGTTATTTATTGGGGCTGTTATAGTCTTACAGACTCATAGTCCTAGTTTGGGAGAATTCCAACATATACCAAAATCTGTCAGAAGCATAGGAAGTCTGGCATCTGTCAAGTCAGGCTTCTTTGCCAACAACTTTATTTCTTGGCTTGACTGCGAGTCTCATGTGTTTTACTCTGCATTGATAGCAACACAAATGTAAAAATTCTTTTAAAATTTAAAACCATTTTACCCTTATACACAATATGCACAATGGAAACAGTATTGATGCAGATAGTCTTTGGAGGTCTCTTTGTTCTCTTTGTAGCACTCATTTTCACTTGTTGACGTTGTTATCCTCAGGGCAAAATAAACTGAGCCTAATCTCAAGCGAGGTTCGTAGTGGAAAAATGGTTTAGCTGTAATTTAGTCATCTAATAATGCTCCATTTTTAGAAAGACTTCAGGCTTTTTGACCTGAACAGAACAGAAAGCTTCAGTGTTTTGATTGAGAATCTCAACATAAGAATATGAGCTCATTACCAGTAAAGATAATATCTTATCATGCACCAGGTTCTCATATGCAGCTCCAAAGTCTAATCTAAATAAAATGCCCAGTACCTGTTGGTGTGGCACTGAGCGTTAGAGCTCCATTGGGTGGGATCCATGCAAGCTTGCTGGAGTACAACTTAAGTCTCAGCTCCACCTCTACACCTCAGAGAGAAAGTACAAATAGAGCAGCTCTGTGAGAAAGGAATGCAAGACTTGCCTTGCCAATTCCCACAACAATCTGGAGAGAGGAAGAAAGAAATATTGGCTTTAACCTCATGCTTATACACACAAACAGACATACAGAGTGTGCACACCTCACAGAGCAGTGCAGCGCTGTCTGTCTGAGGCTTTCTCACACTACTGTGATGGGATACTCTGCTGGTTCTCACTTTGGACTTTTCTTCTCACTCGGGCGGAAACAGCGAGGTGTTGTTGGAGGCCCAGAAAAGACATTTCTGGACCTGAACTAGTCTGAACTCGATGTAAAGATTTTTTTTTTTTGTCTAAGAGTCACTGGACCTTCAGAATGGCCACAAGAAGTCCAGTCCACGTGACAGTGGGACACTGGAAAAGGCCTGGGATCGTAAGTAAACCATTTAAAGCTTGACCGGAATCAGTGAGAAAAAGTGAGGAATAAGAAGCGACGTTTTTCTGAGGACACGTGTTGAATTATAATAGAGTCTGATTAGTACAGGCTAAAAATCCATTTTTAATTAGTCAGGTTGACTGAACAAGAATTTTGTCCCATAGAATCTCTGCTGTAAATGAAGAGACGTAATCGTGACATTTCACAGTTTTTGCTTTACAGTCTGCAAAATATACAGAATAATAAAGTTTCCATGTACTAGTTGTATCCGGGAGCACTTTTTATTGTTGTGTGCTTAGCTTTGTATTTGCTTTGTATTATTTTAAAGCAGTAAGTATTCATGACTCAGGCAGTGTTTGCTGAAGGAGGATCCCCTGAGCTGAGGATCAGGAACAGCATATGGTGCAGAGTTTTACTATTAGTCTCTGATAAAGCCTTGCTGCCTGCTGTTTCAGGTTGTTGTTTGATAGCTGAGAGGTATGAGAAGCTTCCATATAGCAATACACTGAACACATCATCAGCTTCTCATCGCACACACTGTCTCTATTTCCTTCCTTTTCTCTACCAGCAGATTATGAATTTGTTATGTTGCTGGGTTGAATTTCTCAGGTGTTTGTTTTCAAGGCAGTAGGGTCTGTTTGCATATGGAGGAGTAGCACAATGTACTCAAACAATGCGAGACTGTACACAATATGTTTGCCCTAGAAGAAGAATTTCATGCAGATTTGTCCGACACACACCCACTGGAAATACACTGATATCATGTGAGCTGTCTACACATTACTATGCGTAAATATGTGAGGGTTGTGCTGTCTCATGCACTACAAACATTCATGTAAAAAGGTATGAAAGATTCCCCTCAGTGTGTGGAATGAGGAAGTGAACTAAGGAACCAAGGATCGAAGGAAGCCCCTAAACTTTAGCATAGACTATTGAAGGTCTTCTATTTCTGAAGAGTTTTCTATTTATTATTATTTTTAATTATATAATGATAATAGACAGAAGAACATATTAACACTATGGAATAACTCATATTGAAATTATGCAGTTATTAAGTTATTAAGTGTAAACAAAAGTTCAGAAAAGGATCATTCATATTACAGAAAAGAAAACACTAGTAATAAGGCACTGGGAAACAGAGCTTGGAGTTCACACTTGCATGATAAAATTTTACAAGGAGGAACAAAAATAGCAGGACTAAAAATAACCAACCTAATGAAGGTGAAACACAGAACAGGTGAACACATTAGGGTAATCAACCAATGACAGGACTACAGCAGAAACAAACGCACATAGCAAAGTAAACAGCATGTGAGCATTAGTTGTTGCTCTTACAACCATGCCGCACACTGGGAAGGATAATGACATGACAATTACTTATTAAAAATGCAATTGATTCAGAAAATAAACGTATACATTGGCATTACCACATGCCTTATATACAAATACGAAGTATGTGTTTTCAGTCTAGTTTGTCCAAACAAGACTGCTAGTCTACATGCCCTAACTTTACAAAAACACTTTTTTTTAGTAGTGCAACGATGTGATTGTGGTAACATAACACAAGTGACTTAACATCAAATCAGTGATTAACACTAGCAACAGGTAAGCAACAGGGCCTTGCTGAAGACTAACGCTGACTTACTGCTACTAACATCGCACTCCGACATCCTCAGCACCTCTAAGACACTTGAGAGCTTCATTAAATAATATATTCTGTTGTTGTCATTTATTGAAATGAAGGGCAGAAAGGTCACCATAATACAGCAGAGCTGTAATGGGATAATCAAGTGAAGCAGAGTTCAGTGCAGGTAGCTGATTGAACGAGCTGCATTGTGTTCACCATCTTAACCCTTGCCCTGCTAAGACCATGTAGCATAATTCAGGGCTCAGCTCTCACATGTCAGTGTTATCATCAGACTCCTCACTCATCTCATTTCCTCTCCCCCCTTTTTCAGACTACTGATTTATTTGAAATGATTGAAAGAATTCAGGTAAAGTATTGCTTTTATTATCTTAATCTCGCTCTTCCGTTCTCCATCTTCGATGTCTTCCACTAACCTCAGATACAGCTCTCAGAACTGGTTACCTAGACACAACTTGTTTGCTTTCCACTTCTTGTGAAGGAAAGATCTGTCGATAATGTGAAAACCCTGTTTCATTATGTTGTCCCGTGTTTTCTAATGTGCAATATTATTTTGTTCTGCAAAGTTTATCTGTAAACTCAGAGGAAGGCAGAGTCAGTCATCATTGCAGAAGACAGGTTTGTGTAACACGGCGGAGTAATTAAAATGACGATTAAAACTGTTTCGCTCTCAGTCACTCATTGTCATCATTCATCTGTCACAAACAGCTGATAGACATTTGCGTAACAATAACTTTAATTTGCTCGACATTTCGCAGCCCCATTCAGACGGTTGTAGTTTTGTATCTTTTACAGGCACTGTGTTCACTGATTTAATTTCCGTTCGGTTTTTGATCCCTGCACAATTGAGAAAATTCCAACCCACAATATAGAGTGGCTTTTAAAAAAACTCATATCATTTTAGTATCAACTGAATAGATACCTGGTCAAATAATGGTCTGAAAATTTTTGTCTCAATTGGATAAACAACTGGTCAAATTATTGTCTGACATCTATTCTAGTGATTGGTATGATAAATGTCAGTAACGACATCTTTCTGATTTTACAAGCAGATGTTTCTGATCAGAGCAGAAAATCATATTTAGTCATGTTAGAAGGTGTTGTGTAGCCTGGTGGTGCAGTGGTTAGCACTGTCACCTCACAGCAAGAAGGTTCTGGGTTCCAACCTGCCGGCCAACATGTTCATACAGCCAGCATTAATTGATTCTGTATTTTTGAAGGCCTGGATAAAATCAAACTCTACACACACCCCTTAGCTGAGGGATTGAACCCAGATCCCTGCCATTCAGCAACAAACCCTTTAGCACTGCACTATACATTTTAACAGCGTTAAACGAATTCTTTAGGTGTAGTTCCCATCAGTGCTAACATTGTCATGGGATTTCAAAATGTAATTGGTTTGCATTAATACTACATAAATTGACCACACTCATTTTGCATAATTCACTCGAGTAATTAGAAACTTGTTTTAAATTAACTTTAGTATAAGCAATGAAATCACATTTTAATAAGAAACTTTATTACATTATTATGTAAACATTATACCACAGTAGACCACAGTCAGTTCTTAACGGATAAGAAGTAAAGATGATGGATGGATGGAAATCATTGTTTTGCCTAAATTTAGATGTGAGAGTTTTATGACGCTAGACGTCATCCTGGGAAACTAATATCATCCGAACAGGGCTGATGGATAGTGCAGCTGTAGTGCCTTGAATTCATTCTAGTGAAAAAAAATAGAAGAAGCCGAGCAGAAAGCACATTATAGACATCCCACTCCAACAAAAAACAGCTGTTGTCACAAAATGAGAAAGATGTCTGTTTCCAGTGTATCATCAGATAGACCAAAAATCCAATAATCTGAATATTGCAGTCCTGAATTTCAAACACAGACACACCTATCAGTAGCATCAGCGCCCAAACAAACACACACCCACACACACACACATAGCATGATGGCTTGGCCTGGACATACACACCTCTGCAAAACCTCAGTGTATGAAAGTGACATGTCAAATTGTTCAGGTCAAAGATTTTGACACTTTGACTTTCAGTGAAAAAGTGATCTTAACATCAGAAACTGACAATTCTGTATTAACTCTATAATTTATTTCATTGTTTCACTCTTTTCTACACTTACTGACATTCACTTATCCTTCTTGTGGTACTCTTTGTATCTACTTGTGGTTGCTTGTAATAGCAATTTGGTATGTCAATATTTGAGAAAAACATAAAACATTATATACACATGCATATGTATTGAATTACATTTATAGAAGAGTGCATGGCACTGTGTGAACAGATCATGATGAGATCCTTTAAAGGTATTAAAATATATGAAAGAGGTAAAAGTCTGTGGCTTCTAAGTATGATAATTGATTCATAAAGCTGAAGAGCTTACACTGGAGTGTGATTAAGGCTTCATAAACATGACATGCCTGTAGTGAGGACAAGAATGCATACAAAATTGTAAAACTTTTTATGTATGTGTTATATAAGTGAAATGATGCATTTTTTCCACTGATACTTGTCTACTGACTTCATAAAGCATCACACACATTCCTGATAACTGACAGACGTGGCTCATAAATGCTCAATCACTGCTTTTACATATGTGCTAAGTAATCACTATTTTCCTTAAATACATCAATAGCAATCATTTTACCTATATATTTATTTGTACTTAATTACAGCTTAATAAAGCTTAAACGTTTCATATTTAGACTTTTGGGGAAACAAAAATTAGATCCAACAGTGTTACTTTGTAGAATGTCCCCAAAAAAGTATTTCCAGGTGTTGCTCAATGCTTATTAATGTGTTATGAAATCAAAATGTCAACAGTGTTTGAATAAAATGCTATCTGCATTTAGTGTGTTTGGCTATAAAATGTCAAAACCATCCGATTCTGTTTGCGTGATGTTTTACCGTCTCTCTCTGACTCCTTCCCTCTCTCCCTACACTACATTCACTGTAAATCAGTGTTCTGTTGTTGTGTGTAATAATCAGCCTCATTATTTTCCACCTGTATACTTTTTGTCTGACTAAACGTTATCAGCTACATACTGTATACGTTATCAGCTGTTAATGCGCTTTGAATATAACATCATATTAATTACCCATTACAGTTTAAAATATACTGCAATTTCTATCTAATCAAATTTTTTTTGAATGACACATGAACTGGTTGTGTCAAAGAGGATGCTGATATGCTGTATGTTTTTTGCTGTGTTTCAGAGCAACAGAATGGATGAACAGCGGTGTGCCCTTCCTCCACCCCTCAAGGTATGCCCTTCACACACACACACACACTCACCTCACACACAGCCCCTATTGTTTCCAAGCCATTGGTTGGTTCTCAGACATCTTCAAATGCAAGGCGAGTTATCAGGCAGGCAGATAAGCGCTCTGTTCCGACAGCAATAAGCCTTCTCTCAGACACCAACTAATAGAGTTGCAATCAATTGAGATGAATAGGTGGTGCTGAGCAATAGTTTCTGGCCTGTGGCTGTTTTGTCTGAAATAATTCAGACTTGATTGTTAAATTCAGCTTTGTCACCGGTTTCTGAATATTATAATGCTAATATATGAGTAAACTACCACAGCATGTGTGTTTGGTTCTTTTTAATAGACTGAGGAGGACTACATCCCATACCCCAGTGTTCATGAGGTAGAGTATAACCCAGAGACAGGTCTTAGTCACATTTTCTTTCTTTTTATCTGTTGCCCAGCTTCACAGGTGTGTTTGTTCTCTCGGTTAGGTATTAGGCAGGAAAAAGCCTTTTCCTCTGATCCTGCTGCCTCAGTTCGGAGGTTACTGGATTGAAGGCACCAACCACGAGCTGGGAAGCATAAATGACCTGGATCAACTGCTGTCGCCGACATCCCACATCAAGTTGGAAACCAATACTACAGCCAAGATCTACAGGAAACAATTTATGGGAAAGGCAAGACTGCACATTTCAACCCATTTAAAAAGACAGAACATAAACACTGTTTTGTATCATTTCTCAGTGTTGAGTCCTGAGTGTCAGGCTTGTATTTTGCATTTGTGCGTCGACATTTGCATTTGAACAAAAAAACCCTTCCCTTAGAGATTAGGAAAATCCATTTGACCAAAGTAAGACACATGACTAGCGTCACACCAGGAATGTTCACGCATGTCCCTTCAGGCATTTTAGAGCTTAGCACTAAAGAAGACGTATTAGTTTTGCCCTTAATTTGACATAATGTGTTTAGCTAATGAAATCCTCATAACGGATGAGTCTCATGGTGTGACCTTGTAGCAGACACATGTCTGTTTGCATTTCTTCAAATGTATGTGAATGTGCGTTGAATGAAGAAGATGAATGCGCTCTCACTCCCTTTCTTCCCTCGCTGTCATTAGGAGCACTTTAATTACTACACAGTAGACAGCGCTCTGGGCCACCTGGTCTTCTCAGTTAAATATGAAGTGATTGGGGACCAGGAGCACCTCCGTCTGATGTTAAGGTAAACATCATCACTCTTAATATTTCATCCATACCCTTTCATCTTAAACCTTCCTAAAGTCTTATTGACTGAAGGATTAGTTTTTGACAAATGTTCTCGTCCTGAGCTGCTTTGCTTTGCACTTTCATTTGGATTAAAGATTATTCTAGATGTGGCAGTATCCATTCTCTGAAGCATGAGTCATATCCGGAGACAGTAATATCCCATTCAGTCACACATTTCTCTCCTGAGATTATATGGGCAGCACCTTCACAGCACCCTCGTTTCCAAATTAGACACCAGATGGACAATATGGGCCAGTGTGTGAGTGGAGAGACAACTGTAGGACATTGCTGACATCTCCCCCGTGTGACATAATTACAGCATCCAGGCTGACACCAAATAAACTGAATGACTCCATTATGAGCCTCTACATCCATCAGTTAAAATCTAAGATTACAATTAAATCTCATAAGCTCTGCAGATTCTTTTTTGGTCTTTTCCAGGAGCAAATTGAAGACATATCACGACGTAATCCCGATATCATGTCTGACTGAATTTCCCAACGTTGTCCAGATGGCCAAGGTGAGAGTATGAGTCAGCGTTGTTCTTTTCTACCGTTGTAATTTATCATCCTCAATGTCATGACTGACAGATAGCCTCATCTCTCCAGTCGTGACAAAAGCAATGGATTGATTTTTACAACAAACAAGAAGAAAAAAAAAATCATTACGCTTCTTTCCTTGTTTGATTATTCCCAGCTTGTGTGTGAGGAGGTGAACGTGGATCGCTTCTTCCCAGTGCTTTACCCGAAGGTATGCGGGTCTCCACCATACATGCTTAGCCTTTCAGTTAAATTTTAAAATGAATTTTCACACCGTATTTATGTAACACATTTAATACATTTAAAATGCAGCTCAAAGTATATTATATGGCCAAAGGTATTTGGACACCTGACACTCGCATGAACGGGTCATCCGCAAAGTGTTGCTACAAATGATACTTATAAAGAATGTCTTTGTGTGCTGTATAATTTCAATTTTCCTTCACTGGAACTAAGGGGTTCAGCATGACAGTGCCCTTGTGTACATATCAAGGTCAATAAGCATAGACATGGTTTGACAAGTTGAGCATGGAATTACTTGAGAACCTCACTGAACACCTTTGGGATGAACTGCACACCAGGCCTTCTCTCCTGACTTCATACATGCTCTTGTCTGAAACGCCACAAATCCCCACAGGCACATTCCAAAATCTAGTGGAAAGCCTTCCTAGAAGAGTGGAACCTATTTTAGCAGCAAAGTGAACGCCAACTCCAATTAATGTCCATGGTTTTGGAAAGGGATATTGAACAATCACATATCTATGTTGGTCAGGTGTCCACAAACGTTTGTCCATGTGTACAGAAAAAAGGCTTCAGCATAATCTTTGATCACTGTTCAAACGTTTACTCTCAAATTGCCCAATAATTTAAAATTTTAAATTAGTTTAATGGACAGGTCTTGATGAGCTGTTAATGTTTTAAAACTTTCAGGTTTTGCAAGCTGAAATGTCAAAGATTTGATCAAAACGTCTCTTCACCCTAATAGCTAGTAATACAAATGACACAATGTCTCTCACTTCTAGCATGCAACAGTTCTGTGCACAATTTAGAGTTTATCTCTTTTATTTTATTTTCCTATAGGCCTCGAGGCTTATTGTAACTTTTGATGAGCATGTCATCAGCAACAACTTCAAGTTCGGAGTAATATATCAGAAGTTTGGACAGGTGAGTCCCAAAGAAGCGTCTCTATCCTGGTCTGACTCACTATTTCCTTTTTTTGTAGACTATTTTAAATCCTTTAGCTGCCTACCTTCAAACAGAATGATGTGCCTTGCCCACAGACGCACAGATTTTCTGAATAACAAATATAGCTCACATTGAAAAGTCCTCTTCACATTGTAATGCCTACTCTGAGTGAGAAGTATTAGCACCTCGAACATTGCGTGCTCCGGTCTTCTTCAAATTATAAAGCTTTTGTGTGATAAGGGCCTGGTAGGGAGGTTTACTCACACAGCTCCTTGACCTTTAAGTCGGACTAGACGAGCAGTGGGCAGAGGAAGAGAGCCTATGAAAACCGCCACTCACAGCATCAGCATAGAGAGGCTCCTAATGAGGCTGCCACACAAAGAGCCTTTTCCTGTCACGTCTCTGTTTGTCATCACACACAAAATGCACCTCCTCTGTTCTAGCTCTGTTTTACTCTACTGAACCCATCAGGAGACCAACCCAAGTGTCTTGCCTACACCTTATCAGGGCATCAAGAGAGCTCTCTCTACCGCTGTGCACTCAGCACCCACGGCTTCACACAACAAAAAAGGCATGATGTTTATTCAGGAAAGCAATTAGCATTTTCATCAGGCTAATTGCCCCATAGGGAATCATAATGAAGTAGCTCTGTAGGTTTTGCTAATATGAGAGTGTGCCAGAGTCTTTGTCTTTGTCAGTTGTTTGTTGAAGCTCTTCAGAGCAATTCTTTTTATTTAGCATCTTTTGAATTTTTGCTTTGTCCTGTCTAACAAAAGCAGCGTCATTGCATTTTCATGTTATTGTAAGCATCTTGGAAACAGGAAAAATCCTATATCCGTTCACTGATTCAAATAATGAATGATGCTCCTGTGAATTATATAAACTTTCTGTGTAGGTGATATTGTATCCAAGAACAACCAAGAACCTAAACATACAGTAAATGTCATAAATGTAGATATTCAATGTAGATTAATACCAATTTTCTTAATTCAATTCGTATGAAAAGTTACTAATGTTAATGATAAAGGCAAGGCTAGCATTTGTACATTTTCCTATAACGTCAATCATATAAAATTAATCAAGTGCTTATTTGAAGGTATATGAATTTATTAGAAGTTGAAATGTCATGTCTTTGTGAGTGTAGACTCTTGAGGAGGACCTGTTTGGAAATAATGAGGAAAGCCCAGCGTTTGTGGAGTTTTTAGAGTTTTTGGGTCAGAAGATCGAGCTCCATGATTTTAAAGGGTAAGACACTGAACATGTTACCCACTGATCAGTTTTGTTCCTCATGCGAACAGCTGCATATAATGATAGATGTCATGTAGTAATGCACAGTATCGAATGCAAGGCTCATGGGAGAGTGCAGCCCAGTGTCTCATTTCATCTGACCAGTGTGAACTTGGGCATACAGTTCACTAAAACCCAGTTCTTCTATACTAGAACAATAGTACCTAGAACTCACACCAGACATATTGCTTCTGTGTTGCCTGAGCAACATACAGGCACTGACTGTCCATTCCACACTGCAAGTGTTCTATCGATGGCACTGACGCGTGACAGCATGCATTCAGCAACTGCAGTGAAACATGACATAAGGGATGGACAATACAGTTCAATGGAACTATGACCTCAGACTGGGACAATCAGTAAGACAATAAGCCCCATACTTGTATTTATTCTGATGACCCATAAGTAGCATCAATTCATAAACACATACATTATATAGTATGATTTTATATAAGCTTCACAGTATATGGACAGAAGAAAGAGGGGTTTCGATCCATCATTATGGAGTTTTTTCCACTTAGTAGCTCAACGTTTTAAAAAGAGACAAAATAACAGAACAGAATCTAAACACTCTTCAGAAACATACCAGGTGTTAATTGGTCTTTCATAATAACTCAAATGCAGAAAATGTGCCATCCAGTGTAGTGACCTCCAAAAAGAAGTTTATAAAGATTTAGAATATATACAGTATATGTATGTTCATTAGCAAAAAGAAGAACCCACAATTCAATATTTATAAAAGCGTTACAGCATGAATACAATTTAACATCGTCATTATAAAATATACATTTATTTTACATATAAATAGTTATTTGGCTCACAACCAAAACCACTTTATGCATTTCTATAATCATTCTAGAAAACATACATGGCCCATACAGCTCACAAACATTTAAGTGTGGCCTTGACAGAAACTGAGTATGACCAAACTGTAATAATTAAGATTATTTAAATACGATTATTATTCAGTTATTTAGTTTATTTAGAAAATATGTGTTTCACATGTTCTCCATGTGTCCACTTGTGTTTACTCTGGGATTTATGGTTTCCTAAAGCTGTCCAAAAACATGCCAGTAGCTAGACTAGTGCCTCTATGTTACTCAGCAACCGCTATTAATTATTTAGTAAATACAGTAACATTAATTAGGAAACCGAAACCTAATATTTCTTGACAAGTGTGAGATATGTAAAAATAGACTTGAATTTAAAGGTTTTGAAACTACATGCCATTATGCTTGAAAATGGAATCTCATCGTCTGTGTTGTCTCTAGTTTTCGGGGAGGCCTGGACGTGACTCATGGCCAAACAGGCACAGAATCAGTCTACTACAACTTCCATAACAAAGAGGTCATGTTCCACGTCTCCACCAAGCTCCCCTACACTGAAGGTGACATGCAGCAGGTACAAGCATCCTTCAGATTTATCATCTGCTTCAGTGAACATATGTGCTGTGATATTCTTCTTTATTAGCAGACTAAACCGCCTGTCAATTACCTCTTTTGTGAACAGCAAAATTGCTCCAAAGCAGTTGGTCTGTTGTTACAACATCCTTATTTAAGATGATAGATGACCTATTAGCTCTGACGAGACAGGCGTGAGCGGCAGTCCTCTCACCCAGCTGTCCTCTGCTGCCATGCTGGCAGATGATGTGCTGCGCTAAGTGACCTTCTTGTCTCCCGGTGCCAAAAGCTTTCTCTGAGGAGCAGTGTTTTTCTAGACGCTCCGTAGGGAGTCAACCATTTTTCTACACACTCACACACAGTGCAATAACAGCTGTTCCTGGCTGACAGGCCATAGGGTGCTTTCTGAAAGAGCACCATCATAGAACTGAGCTGTAGGTAAGAAAAAAGCAGTCCCAGGTTTTCACTCGACCCATCCAAACTCTACAGTTTGCATTATCATTGCCAACCATCTGCTGAGGGAGATTATCATGACTTCAGCAGTCTTCCAGCCACAGGAGCTAACACATTCTGGCTTCCCTGCACTTCCAGCCATGACGCAAGTGGCACACTGGTCTGGTCATTGTGCATTGCAATACAGGGTTTTAAAATATTAGAGTCATTCAGAAGACGTATTCTTAATTCTTATATGTAGAACATTTGACAATATTTGATTTCATCAGTTGTGTTCATTTGTGTTTGCAGATGATAATTAATGCGTTTCTAATACATTATCTAGCACATTTTGTGCTAACACATTACTTTAAGGAAAATAAAGTGTTCTTGTTCTTTGTTCAGTAAACCCCAAATTAGACACTTGTAAAAGGTTTATTCACTATGAATTAAACTTTATTCCTCAACATCATCATCTAAATTCAATTATTCATCTAAATTCATCTCTTATTAGTTCATAATAGGTAACATGTTATAACTGTAGATTCTAGGTAGCATCAAGCGACCTGCAGTTTTCTTTAGGAGCTACACGTATTCAAAAAGACAGATCATTTCATATCCAATATTCTAAAATCATGATCATTTCATATCTTTCAATGCATGTTATATACACAGTTATAGAATATGGTATATGAAATAAGAGTTCTGAAGAAAATTAACAATACCTAATATCTAGCATTACCTAAACAGTATTTGCATTTTATTAAAAAAAATTCATATTGAAATGTATATGAAACTATAATAAAGGGCTCATATTATTAGTACATCGTATTAGTGCTTTCAGAAGTCTGCAAAAGTCACTTAACACCACATAAAAAAGCTTCAGGTATAGCATTTTAAACATTATGTTATATATATTATTATCATATTATTATATTATGTATATAACATTATATATTTAAACATACGAATTCACTGTCAATTTTGATGATTAAGTCATGCTCAATAATTTGAATAACATTGGCATTCAATACACAATCGGAAATGATAATGTGTTTATTAGTCATTTAAAAAAAATCCACAATTATGAGATTTTGATTAGTAAAGTTCAATTCATAGTGAATAAACCATTTAAAAGTTTCTAATTTGAGCTGTATTGAACAAAGAACATGATTGTAATTACCCCAGATATGAGCTCCTTAAACTATTTTTGCCACTCCTAACATATCCATTTTTTTTCATTAACATTGCATTGTAAATGTTTTCAGTCATGTTTATGAAAGCTGCTGTCTGCTCTGTAGTGTGACTCTTAGCAGAAAGACTGGAGTACTGTAGCAGATGCTAGTGTTGTGCATGAATGTGTTTTGCAAATAGGATTGTCTTTCCCACATTTCATGCATTTGTTCTGATTACTTTTGTTTTGTTTTGTTTTGCTTGAAAAATGTTTGCAACACTTGCTCTGATTTACTATGATAAATTCATGAACTGGGAATTGTATGTTACACTTTAGAGTGCTATAATTGACAAAGTAGAAATGTGAGATAATCCAAGTACATGTTGTAAAACAGATTTTGTTTTGTAATTATATGAAAGCAAATATTCCAAGCATGAGAATGGGATAAAAAGAAGAATTATAGATCAGATTAGTATAGAATATAGTATGTTTTCATTATTATTTCTGTTCCTCCCTCTTTATGTTTTAGCTGCAGAGGAAGAGACATATAGGAAATGACATTGTGGCCATTGTGTTCCAAGAGGAGAACACTCCCTTTGTGCCAGACATGATTGCATCAAACTTCCTGCATGCCTACATTGTGGTACAAGTGGAGAATGCCTGTTCTGACAATGTCCTGTACAAGGTAGAGTATCCTGAAACAACCAACATCTCTGTTTACAGTTGCAGCCAGAAGATTACAAATATGGACATGAATGGCATCATGGACATGAATATTATGTCAATAATTATGAATATTATTGGGCTTTCAACGGTTTCTTTGAACTGTTCTTCTTCTGTGGCAGAATGATTGTATAACATACATCTTTAATAGAAAAAAATTGGTGCAAAAGTTATCATTTATTTTGGCTTTCGTGAAATCAACACAAGGTCAGAATTATACAAACACCAACTTAGGTTATTAATTCAGTGGTGCTGAAAGTTCCAAAATGTCTTTTAAGTTGCCAAAGCCAAGGTCTATTAACTTTTTGTTACTGATCATTACTGACTACACCTGGTAGCTTCTCTGTGTACAACAAAAAATGGCTTGTTTTGCACGTACATGTTAATGGAAGGTGTAGCAACTTGCCAAGGTCTGGAAGAAGACCCAAATTGTCACTCTTAACTGAGAGGAAGTTGGTTCAGATGGTCAGGAACACCCCAAGAACCAGAAGAACCAGAACACTGTCTACAGTCATGCGAGTTTTTCATCACCATGGACTGAGAGGCTGCCGTCCAAGAAAGAAGCCCCTGCTCCAAAATCAACACCTTCAAGCTTGACTAAAAGTTTGCATCTGAGCACAGGGACAAAGAAAAAGCCTTCTGGAGGAATGTTTTATGATCACATGAGACAAAGATTAAATTGTTTGGCCGCAATAACCAGAGGTACAGAGGAACATTATACTAACTGTTAGCATGGTGGTGGTAGGATCATGCTTCGGGGCTTTTTTTCCTTTTTGCTGCCAGTTGAACTGGTGCATTGCACAAAGTGGATGGAATAATGGAGAACCTCAAAATTCTTCAGCAGAACCTCAAACCATCAGCTAGACATTTGAAACTTGGACACATTTGGGTGTTCCCACTGGGCAATGACCAAATACACATCAAAGCCAGTTGTAGAATGGATGTAGCAGGCTAATATTAAGCTTGGAGCAAGTCCTGACTTCAGCCTTTTCAAAAATATGTGGACTGTGATTAAAAGTCAGGTCCGTGCCAGGAAACACACAAATTTAATTGAACTCTACCAATTCTGCCAGGATGAGTGGTCAAATATCCAACCAGAATTCTGCCAGAAGCTTGTCGATGGCTACCAAAAGCATGTGGTCAAGGTGAAACTTGCTAAGGGACATTTACCCAAATATTACTTGTGCTTCGTGTATATTTCTGACACTGTATGTATAATTTTGACCCTGTTTTGATTTCAGAAAACCCAAAATAAATTCAAACTTGTGCACCAAATTCTTGGTTTTTTTTTTTGAAGATATTTGTTATACAATCACTCTTCTCCATAAAAAATAACAGTTCAAAAAAATCATTAAAAGCCCAATATTGCCATGACATCCATGTCCATAATGACATTCATTTTTGTGTATGTAAACGTCTGACTGCAGCTGTATTTCTTCCCTGCGAAGCATTAAGTTGTCAACATTATTAACCCTAAAAGAACTTATAGTGTTATAGCAGAAAGAGCACATGCACATTCAAAAATGATCTTTGCTGGTAAAGAACAATCCAGTAATATTTCCTTTTAAATCATCATCATGTTTGAATTGTGTTAAAAAAATAATTTAGAAAACAATCATTGTGTGATTGTGCAGGTGTCAGTGACTGCGAGAGATGATGTCCCATTCTTTGGACCGGCCCTACCTGATCCTGCCATATTCAAGAAAGTAAGCTGAAAGAAGCTGTGGCAATTTTAACATAATATTTATCCTCAGTTAATGCAAAAAATGCATTAAGTTCTGTTTTTAGACAATGTAGCAATAAACGATGCTTTGTGTTCTGTTTCTGTCTTAGGAACCAGCGTTCCATGAGTTTTTATATACAAAGCTAATCAATGCTGAACACGCCTGCTACAAAGCTGAGAAGTTTGCCAGACTGGAGGTAAGTTGATTGCAGGCAATATACCACATACTAATGTTTTTTTTTGTTCTTTACTCATATAAGAGTAACTCTTAAACTGTTGAAAGTGTGTATATATATATATATTTGTGTATAATATATATATACACTACCAGTCAAAAGTTTGGACACACCTACTCTTTTTCATAGGTTTTTCTTGATATTTTTTTGCTTTCTACGTTGTAAAACATTACTGAATACATCAAAACTATGAAGCAACACATATGGCATATACTGAATTATGTGGTAAACAAAAA
>JAQQZR010000015.1:8646776-8692256 GCA_030068235.1 Notoglanidium macrostoma | reverse complement strand
ATCAATATATTATGCTAATTTCTATAGCAGAACATCCATTTTTAACTAAATAAATTTTGAGATACCATATTTAATGGTCAAAATTTTAGATATGCCACTTTGGAAAAGTAAAACAGACTTAGGAAAAAAAAATACTGTGAGCATGGTGTGTGAATTCTGCCTCTGACAGTTCCTCAGCCTCATGTCACTTGACAGATTATGCACAGGACTGTTTTTTAATCCTTCTCATGCTTTTTTTTTTTTTTTTTTTTGCTTGTGCATGGCATGAATTTAATTGATTCTGTTTCTTGAAATATAAACAAACTAGTAGCCTATTTTAAACCAGCTAACCATGCAGGTACTAAGGACAAAAGAATAAAAAAAGCGAAATTAAAATATGAATATTACGCCTCCTATTTAACTGGTATTTGTATCTAGTTGGAACACATTTTTTTGTTCAGTCTGAATAATGCATAATGCAATAATGCATTGTCAAAGGTTATATACAGAAAACTTTTTTCATCATGTTAATCATTCATAATCGCATAAATCTCATAATCAAAATATCATTAATCCATTAATCGATCTAATGGATTGAATTGTCTGTTGTGTGGGGGGTCAGGAGCGCACTCGCGGAGCCCTGCTGGAGACACTGTACGAAGAGCTGCATATCAACAGTCAGGCCATGATGGGGCTCTGTGGGGATGAGGAGAAGCTCGAGAATGGAGCAGGAGGAGGAGGGGGCTTCTTCGAGTCTTTTAAGGTAGGACTGTGTAACTTGTAGTCTCCCAAAGTGCTCCTAATAATAATCTGAAGGGCGGGCGGGCAGTGATTTATGGGTGGCTGGGTCTGTCTGAGTGCTCCTAATAATCCTGCTTTTGTGTGGGCTCCTACGGTGCTCTTCATTACAGGTGTGGGTGTGGGTGTGGGTGTGCTCGAAAGAGTGTGTACCTTTTTGTGCTGGTTTCGCACAGTATGCCTGTGAGACTACATTTTTTCTTAATCAGACCCAATCATACCTTATTCATAAGGCACTTTTTTCTGGCAGCTTAGTACCAAATTTTTTTTAATGAAATGTGTAAACACCAGGTGCCGTCATCTTCCAGGATGGCGATATTAAGTCAGCATGCTTATTACATCAAATGTTAAGTATCAGTGCTCATCACATTTTACAGTGTTGTAATGAAATCATTCATTACTTTAATTAGTCCTAATTACTTCTGTAAGCACATGGAGAAAGAGCAGTGCTCAAGCCTGTCATCTGATGATTACAGTTACACATATTTAATAGCCCTTATTTAATTGATAGCTCATGCGGTAAAAGTGCATTCATATTTACTTCACTGGTACTCGAAAAGCAATGACATAAGATATGATAAGATTAGGTGTGAATTTATGGTCAACTCTAAGACTATTATTAATGTATAGTACAATTCATATCCTTTACTTTCTTAAGGCCTCATAACCAGATGTGTAGATACTGTTTATATGTACAATATTTGTTTGGTTCAATCCCCTTATCAAACGGATCTTTTTTTTTTTATCTCCTACAGTAGTTGTGCCCCTTAACACTTAGGAATCATTAGCATATTTACCATTTTCTCATTCTCATATCTACATAATTCATAGTAATTCATAATAGTTAGTGATTAATATGCTTTACTGTGGATAACTAGCTAGATATCTGTGGGGTTAATAATTTGGCTAAATAGCAAATAAGAAACCACGTAACAATTTACATATGGCCGCGTACCTATTTGTAGGACTGTATTCGATATGAAGAGTGCTGGACTTGATATATAGATTTTTTATATAAACAGCTCCATTGGCTTCAGTGATATCAGGGGCACTGTTAATTTTTGGTGTTAATTCTTGGTGCTAGGGATATATCAATACTGTTACAGCAATCAGTTATCCATCTGATACCATGCTCATTTACTTATACTTTGATACTATCTGATGTTAGCCTAGTGTACATCGTCACTCTAATGAACAGACGACAGTGAGGAAACGACAGTGATCTGGATATATTTTACAATTAACAATGGCAGTCTAAACAAAACAGACAACAAACTGCGCTCTGCAAAAAATATCAAGAGGAGAAATTATACAGGATTGAGCATACAGAGTAGTATCAGCGAGCGTGGTGTTTAAAAATGAGCGCAAGATACTATGAATTACATGGTCATAAAGGTATTTGCATGCTTGGAGCAGAGAAAGTGTAACATATGAGAACACTTCAGTTCTACGAGTACTGAGACACGGATGATTTTCTTTCCCCTCGCTCACCGGGGTCTCGAGTCGAGGTGCAGTTCATAGCACCTTGTGCTCATTTTTATCATAAACAAAAAAACAGAGCTCTATGATGTTACTGATTGCTTAATGCAAAGTAGATAAAAGTAGATTACTCATTCTGGCATCAGTATTGGTATAGACGTGTACCAAAAAGCATTCACTCTGTGCGAAAAAAGGTTGTATTGATGCATCCCTATGTACTGCGATTCTAAGAGAGCATAATTGTTTGTAATTGTTTAATTAACTCCTGTTAGGATTATGGACAGTCTGTCGTCTCTATGAGCTGGCTTCAGCGGTGCCTGGTACATACCTCAGTGGCTTCTCCTTGGCTTGAGCTAGCCTTGCTTTTAATTCACTGTTGCGCGCCTTGTCCATTCAGTTTCTCTACAGTCATGGACCTCTGCTTTGCTTCATCCCTCCATTACTCTGTTCATTTCTGATTCTCTTCTTATCTATACAAGCCTCCAGGCCTCCTCATTGACTCAGGGTCTTCCTATATAATTGGCATTCAAAGCGGCGAGTTTCTCCGTCTCATTTCTCTGTTCATGGTCCCTGTTCCCACTATGCCCCCTGGCTCACAGTGTTTCTCTCTGACCCCTAGCGGGTGATCCGCAACAGGAGCCACTCTCTGGATGCCATGAGTTTCAGTATTGGGAAGCGCACGGTCTCCTCTAGTCACAGCGGCAGTTTTATCCACCACAACAACAGCAACGATCAGCTGCACTCACCAGAGGCCCCCAAATACACTGGGATAGTAAGTAGCACTCCCTCTGGCCTCAACATGAGCCAGAAGACGCCCTCACCCCATTCCCACCTCCCTTAATCCCAATACTGTGCGCCTTCCGAGCCCCACCCTCACAAAGTGTTGCTTTCTCTTTTCCCTTATCTTTTACCACTTATACCACAATTCCGGGTTAGTACAAGTACAAGCAAAAGGAAACTACAGATTAACAGCTGTTCTACGAAAAACAACCTGAGAGGCCAGCTGTATGAATTCATATTTATCACTATTGGCTCTTGTATGGCTATAGCTTTTTTTTTTTTGCCATATCCATAATCTACTATTTCTATTCTCTTACTAATGACACACTGCCTCAAGCAGTTCCTTAAAACATGCCCACCAGAGTGCATTCTCATTCCTTGCTCATCTCATCTAATGATAAGCTGGATGATAATGCCATTTGAACCATAACAGAGATTCAAATTTCCATCTGCTATATTAAAAGCATGTCTTATGACTCAGAGAAATGGTCCGATTCCTATTCGGTTATAGTCACTTTTAGTCCTCATATGAATGTACTGTTTTATGAAAGTCTCCATTTTGTCAGAGTTCTTGGGTGTGTGTGTGTGGTGTCCAGGGTGTGTTCTTACAGTTACATATGGTTTGGGGATGAAATTGTACCAGAATGTTGAAACATGGTTTGAGAGGTTATGCTGACAGTATTGGAAAGAAGACCTATGCAAATATGTGGCGTGAGATTGAAGTGTGCATCACTACCTGCTGAGCTAGCTTTGTGTGTGTGTGTGTGTGTGTGTGCATGTGAGTGCTGGATGTTTTTTTGCTGTTCTGGTGTTTTATCCACAGGCGTGAGCTGATGATGAGCTGAGCTGTGCTTTGCTGTGTGTGGTGAGTATATGTGTACGCAGCAGGCCTGGGTCACGCTGCTTGAGGGCAAAACTGGCCTTCTCAGACAGACAGCTTACCCTCTCGCCTGCTCCTCTCTATATCACAGTTTCTCTTTGCCAAGCACAGCTACGTTAATGGAGTTCCTGCCAGCCCTGGGGATTGTTGCAGCTGTCTGACGCCATGTGAATTACGTCACTGCCCTTTCTGACCATGTTTGCTCTGAGACCCCCCCTCCCGCCTCATAACAATCACAGGGTTTTGTCCACTAGGAGCAAACTTCCTGGATCATATTACTGTGTTTCTGCTGGTGTTTAAGGGACCCCATTGTGTTTTGTTTTTTTCTTGTTTGTGTTATTACATGCTGTGTCAGTTGTATGGATATTCTGACGTTGACGGTTGAAGTTTACAGCCCGATGTAGGTTTCTGTACTCTGCATTTATCAACTATAATGAAAGTCCAGGGTGTGAAACAGGGCTTGGAATAGTCTGAGAAATTCCACGCAAATTTCAGATATTGTATCACAAAAATAACAATGTGGGCTATATTACAACAAAATTTGCTAACAATATGTATGATTAACTTCTTATCATAAAACTAACTTGTATTAGTTATCTCAACCAAAGGCTGTGTAAAATGACCTGTATGAATGCATGTGTGTCTGCAGTGTCTTGGTTGTCTCTAACAGTCTGCTATGTGTGCTAATTTTTCTCAGCCCTGCTCTCTTGTCCCTCACAGGCCTCCGTACCCAACCATGGCTCCTCAGGCTCCTCATCTGGCTGCTGTGTTGTTCCCATAATAACCCTTTAACTGCAGAATTATTAAGCCCGACAACTGCCCTGTGTTGTTTTATAACAACCTGCTGCATGACAGCTCATGGTCTCTTCCCTCTCCCCCTCTCTCTCTCTTTGTGTCTCTCTGTTTGTGTGGCCCCTCTGCAGTCATTGCTTGTCCCAGGGAAAAGTCCCAGTAAATACGGACGTCGCGGCAGTGCCATAGGGATAGGAACGATAGAAGAGGTTCATGTAAAACTCTCACTCTTTTCTCCATCTTTTGTTTCCACTGCATGACCTACTCTCATTAGCTGCACACTACCAATATCAGTGTATAGGCAGACATCAAATCCCAGAGGAAACACTGTGGAGTAGCTTGGTTTCACTTAGTTTTATATCTAGAATCATAAATGCTGCTTACAGTTTCAATTGGGTTATGTTCCCTGTGTTTACAAGATTCCACAAGAGAACTTTCTCATTTACAAGTTGCAATACAATGTTGACATTTTTTTTTATCTGTCATTTTTTTTTCAGTCACTGTACTTTTACATTGTCTATATAAAAGACTTTACATTATAGCCTATTAGCTAGCTTATTTCTCAGTTGCCTAGCAACAGTATTCTTACAATATCAACCACTCTAGCAGTGAATGTACTGTGTGTTTTGTCTAATCCTACCAAGATTTAAGTTTTACAGTCTTTTCCTAATAATTTGTCAACACATTTGGGGAAAATGTTGATATTGCAGACGATTTTGTTTTGTTTTCACTGTCAGTATGCATTGACATTGTCCTTCTAAAGGACTTAGCAGCGAAATGCTTGCCTCAGTCATTAGCTAGCTAATTTCTCAGCTGCCTAGCAACAGTGTTCCCTTGACACGAACCATTTGAATAGAAAACCTATTATTTTCACCTTCCCACGTTGGTCACTTAATTACTTAATCAAAATAAGTAATTATGCTATTTGAAGTAGCTGCAATACTAATGCCCTCTACAGACTTGCATTCAGCATATGGAGACCATTTGTGACCTGTGACCTCATGATTGTTTCACTAATAATGCATGGAATCATGTCTGTCGCGCCAATAAAAAGGCTCTGTAGCTGCCTTAAGCATTTTCATAATTTGCATTTTTTTACTTACTCAGCATGATTACCATTGAGGTGCAAATATCAGTTCTCCATTCCAATGTCCTGCCCTTGCAAATATCCTTCCATATTGTGTCCTGTATCGCTATATTCCCAATGTCTCCCTCCCTGTTTGTTTTGATAGCTCAGTGTATTTCTTTGCTCTTGTCTGGATATGGAATGGTACTTAAGAGTTTGCTAGCATAGTCCCATAAGGTGGGGGCAAAACATTCAGTGGCAGTTCTTCCCAACGCTTTTGAAGTCATTCTAGATAAAAGGCTTTTTCAAGCCATATTTTGAAAGCTGCAAAGTGGGAGTAGTAAAACACAGTAAACGGACCGAGAGAACAAAGTGGCCACAATAAAGCAAACCTCATCTGAGCTCGGTAGTTCAGCCCCGGTCATTTATCTTGCAGTGATGCATAAAGTCTGGTGCTGTACTCAAAGCCTGAATCCACTTTAGTGATGCCTGTGGACGAGCATGTCGCCTCTAACCGTTTCTGGAGCGCATCAATAGCTTACAATCTCCCAGATATGTCAAAATGCATCCTGTCACAATAAAACTTCATATTCGTCCAATCAGAGTTCTCAGGCATATTTGGAGAGTACAATAAATAAAATAGCTGTCCAACCCAATCATTCTGTGACATGCAGCAGACTATAAGAAAACTATGTGTACTACAAGATGTGGGAGGGTGATGGTATGGTATAGTAGTTTTTGATTATTGAAAGCTAACAGATGATGTCTCTCTCCTACAGTCTCTGATCATTCCTGGGAAAAGTCCAACGAGGAAAAAGTCCGGCCCGTTCAACTCTCGCAGGAGCAGTGCCATCGGCATCGAGAACATCCAGGAGGTGCAGGAGAAAAGGTGAGTAGCTCAGTGACTCAGGACTGTCAGGAGATCGAGTCAGAAAGCAGAAGCATCTGTAATGTCTCAGGTCGGGTAATTACTCAGTATACTGGTGTTTGTCATGCTGTTTGTGAAAGTAAGATGTGTGTACATGTACACTCACCAGTCACTTAGTAGAAAAACTAGGAACGCTGCACAGTCATGCAATTATCCAATCAGTCAATCATGTGGCAGCAGTGCAATGAGTAAAATCATGCATATGCAGGTAAAAAGCTTTAATTATTGTTCACATCAAACATCAGAATGGGGAGAA
The DNA here is from genome assembly GCA_030068235.1 of Notoglanidium macrostoma. Classification (NCBI taxonomy): domain Eukaryota; kingdom Metazoa; phylum Chordata; class Actinopteri; order Siluriformes; family Auchenoglanididae; genus Notoglanidium; species Notoglanidium macrostoma. Next base: position 8,685,298 of record JAQQZR010000015.1, on the reverse strand, counting down.
ATATCTCAGCGACTGTGGCACATGGTTGTTGATGCCAGACGGACGGTTTTGATTATTTCAGAAATTTCTTTTCTTCTGGGATTTGCAGGCAGAGCAGTCTTTAGGGTTTACACAGAACATGATAAACAAAAAAAAAACCCATCCAGTCTGTGGCAGAACTGTGGGCAGAAATGTTTTGTTCATGAGAGATATCAAAGACCAGACAGGAAGGCTGCTGTATCATAAATTACAAGTGTTTACAACTGTGGTGAGCAGAAAAGCATATCAAAATGCACAAAATGCCAATCCTTGTGGTGGATGGACTTGGGGTTCCACTTCTGTCCATCGAGAACAAGCATCTGAGGCTAAAGTGGGTATACAGGCTCACCGAAAGCGGTTAGTTAGTGGTTGGAAAAAAACATCACCTGGTCTGTATAATTGCATGAATGAGCAGGTGTACATGTGTTCCTATAAAGAGTGCATATTTAAATCCTTTGAACTAGATGTAGAGACAAACAAAGGTAAAGGTCACTGATTGTGTGCCATTGTATTTGTGTTTGTATGTGTGGTTACTGAAGGATTGCCGCTCTCTTGTCAGAGGACAGGACAGTGCTCTGTGTCTCTCTGCCCAGCGTCAGTCTCAGGAACGGCAGGCTCATCATGGATTCCTCCAAGTAGAGATGCCACCTTAGAATCACTTTATTAACTACAGAACTGCCCGGGCCCCTTTAGATCTAACATAGACGAATAGAACGGATAAGATTATAAGCTTTTGTGCGCATGATGAAATTAGTCACGCGTGTGAAATGAGCACTTAGCGATAACAGTTTCTCATTGTGTGTTTAATGACGCAGCTTAATTGACCTGTGTTATATGTGCTAAAAATGTTGTGCATCTGCACTGCCGAAATAGCTGTGATGAAAAAAAGAGAAGAAATGCTGCTGAAAGGCACAGTGTTTCCAAATAATAAGAATTCCACAGCAGAGTGAGTGCATTAAGGCTTATTTTCACTGACAGTGAAAGTCTGCTTAACATAAACCTAAAGAGCCGTGTACTGTATAAGTGAGATTTAGGGCTCTACTATCATGCTGGCAAAAGTGGTTAAACATATGTATAATTTTATTGGCCAATTTTAATGTAAAATGAAAGCATTGATCAAAATAGTTCAAACAGCCAGTGGTCATTTTGGCAACAAAGATTTTGACAATGAGTATTCGTTGACAACCTTTTATTTCATGACTAAATTGTAATGACAACATAAATATTTGATAACTAAAATCTCTGTTCATTATGTCCTGATGAATAAAGGTGAGACGAAATAGCTGGATCTGGTCGGGCGGACAACCTAGCTTACTTCTCAAGGGAATTTTTACAGCCAGATTCCTTAAGCAGACTCCATTACAATATGTTACATTCCCAGTTTCATGTTTATAACCGTAGTTGGGAAACGAGGGAATACGGCTCGCTAAGCTTTGGTAAGAGCTTCCACAATGCTGCTGGATTTTAACGGGTATATGAGTCAGGACACAAACATTCAAACAGCATTGGTAACATCTTTATATGAAAATAGTGGTCGTCACCATCACAGTGTACAAAATGCCGTCTTCACTCAATAACTAGCAAAACTGTAACAGAGTCGTGGCTAACTCCAAATAACTTCTGCAGAGCAACAGCAACACCAAAAAAACCCTTCCAGCAATCCCTGTCCTGTAATTAAGGAGCCTGTTTTAAAACTATAGGGCACATTTTACATGTATCATGAAACTGTCTGAGAAAATTATGACTAAAACATTGACTAAAATTAGACTACAATTAAAACCGTGTTCCCCGGACTGAGATCTTAACAAAACCAAAACAAAAGAAAAAGACTAAAATGTGACTAAAATTTTCAGTAAGCAACTAAGACTAAAACTAAATTTACAGTTCTTGTCCAAATGAACAACACAACCAGTAGTTTTGTAAACAAAAGTTTAATTTATTCCAAAAGTTTATTTTATTTATAAATAATAAGAACAATCAGCTTGGTGTGGCAGTAGCTAAATTCGAATTATAGTTGACATGTCATGACACACAGGAATGTTATATACTCCATACAAGCGACTGAATATCTAATAACAGAAAGCGTTGTATATTAATGTGCAATCTATATGTAAATTATTATAGTCATTAAGAAAATGTCACTGTCCTGAATCCTGTACTCATCATCTTTTTAAGAAATTTAAAGAATTTGCGTGTTGTATTAGCTCTTCTAACCACGTCAGTTTTTAATGTATTCATTCTAACCCAAGATCTTCTCAAGGTCTTCTTCAGTGTTGCTCAGAAAAAAAACCCAAAAGATTTCTTCCGCCTGCACCTGGCCATGAAGAGGTGCCTTATTTTAGCACTTGCATTACGATCACTAAAATAGAGCTCTTTATGTGATTTATGTTAAACCTCAGGGCACAACTTTCACTCACAGCAACTCTTGGAATTCTTGTTTTTTCAGCAGATTCGGTAGTGATTCAGCATGCTTTGTGCCAAATATAGATGCCTAATGTCTCTCATTACTAACAAGCAGATGTAGCGTGCAGCTTGGTGTTCACCTGCGCCTAACTGGAGCACTATGTTCAACTACAGTGTGGAAGAGAATTCTCCTGCTGCCCCCTAATGGTCACTGTGTTTATGTACAGCAGCAGAGAGAGTTCACCGAGCACGCAGAAGACTCCTGACAGCGGACACATATCACAAGAACCCAAATCTGAAAACTCGTCCAATCAGAGCTCACCTGAAGTCCTTGTCACTAAGAACAGGTGAGGGGTATGAACTTGAAAAGATGAATATGGGATGAAACAGCAAATGAGTAAGGTTGTATAGATATTAAAATGTGTGTGTGTGTGTGTGTGTGTGTGTGTGTGTGTGTGTAGCTCGGCCATGTGCTTCAGAGCCCCTTCCATCCCTGAAGCTCATGACTTGTCACGCTCCTCCTCAAATGCCAGCAGCTTTGCCAGTGTGGTGGAGGAGAACGAAACCGAGGCCACTGAAGGCTACGACACAGGCATGGTGAGTGTTTTATAACTGTCTGTTCCAAGCAGCCGACATGCTCTAAAACAATCTAAATTTGGTCATTGCAGCTGTAGAAGTGATTCTGCAGAAAAGTACATCTCTTTTGGTATGTATAGAATATATGGATACATTTGAACAGACTAAAACTCTGTGTCATTCTGTGTTTAGGAAAGTCTGTCATCAGCAGGAACTCCACACAAGCGGGACTCGTTCACCTACAACACATTCCTGGAGGACAACGTAAACAACATCAGCACTACCAGAAGGGGAAGCTCTCCTGGTGAGTTCAAATTAGCACAATGTGATAAGCTTTAGCCATAAATAAACAGAATTGCACTAGAGTTGTACAGTCCGATGTGTTTAACCCGTTCATGCCCCAGGTTTAGGCAAACCTCCCGACGTTGGTAAAGGTAACGAGCAGAACCGGACGGACGTCCGCATCAAACTAGATCGACCACTTGACCACAAGTCTACATCGGTGAGAAGCATTTTCTAATGTTTGTTCAGCTAAAACATTTAAATGCAGTTCTGTGTAAAGCTTTGTTTGAGTTTGTTGTTAGACAGGGTGTGAAAGACATTGAAAGTCAAATCCTATAGTTCTAAATCTACTCCGAGTGAGTTCATTTTAACACGATGCTGGTGTTTATTTTGTCCCAGACTCTGCGGTGTCAATTTAACACTTTCTAAAGGGTTAATAATACAAATTAGATGCATAGTTAAAAATTAACTCTGCGTAACACCAGAGCATGCTTTAATAGCTCTGTAGGAGCTGAATTTCCAACACTTCTCAATGACAATAACTCTCTTATGCAATTGATTCCTTTAACGTTAAACCATATTTTTACAGTGTCCATTTAACTCTTTATCTAACAATTTTGGTTACCACCGAGACACCGATTGTGAGAATTTTGCTCTCAGAGCAAAATAATTTTTCAGCTAATTCAGTTTTAGCTTAGATTTAATTCACCTATACAGAATTTTAAAAAATCATATTATAAAATATGTTAAAAATCTATTTTTAGTCTAATTAGTACATGATTTGTACGGTAAAGAAACTGTTATCACATGGTTTGTGTATTATCTACATTATGGTTTTCTTCATAGAGAAAAAAACACATAGGCCCTGAGTCTATATATATACAGTATATGCAGCATAGTATTATTCTGCATATGTATGCAAAAAAAAAAAAAAAAAAAAACAGTCTGCTCATGTTTTTTTCTGAGTGGTTGCTAAAGCACTGTTTTTGTCTTTTTTTTATTTTGTAATGTCACTTCTTCTAGTGAGATGTGACTACTTCTATTAAAGAGATCCACATTTAATGGCACCTTCACTCTATACCTGCTTACAGTTATAACTCTGTACTGTATTGTGTTTCATACTCTGCGTTGCCAGTTTATTAGTGACTAGATCTAGGGACTGGATGTTGCATTTGCTGTAATATAAAGATATGAAGGTGAACATTGTGCTGTGTGTATGTGTGTGTCCTGTGCAGAACTGCTAGCCTCTCCAGTCAGATTACGTCATGGATCTCCATCAACAGGTCAGCACAAGAGATTCAATCAACTACTGAACTTAAGTTGCAGGATTTTTGGTTGAAAAAAAAAAATGAGTCAGGAGAGAACACAAAATACAGCTCAAAATAAACAGCTCAATAAAGATATCCTGTCAATGTCTGTCTTTGAGCCACATGAAGAACCCTAAAGTTTTTGCTTTATTATTAGCATCATTGCAATTTAGGCAACCTATTTAGTGAATAGAATTCAGCTTGGGACACAGCTCTGAATTCTCGCGTACACCTATTAGTACAGTTGTGCGATTAATCCGTGTAATGGGAAAGGTAGCAGCACAACGCACATTACAAAATGTTCCAGCTTGAGATAGCATTTTTCCAGCATTGAGGGTAAAATTTTAATTTAAACCATGCAGTAGCTTCAAGGATAGAATGAATGTTACCTTCTAAGACGTCTACTATACATCTGTCTTTACAGCTACCATTATAGCATTCCTATAAAACTCATGAGCTCGGGTTTTCCCGTGACTGCTGCTGCTGCTGCTGAAGATAATGATGAAGATGATGAAAATAGCTCCAGCCTGCACCACAGTGACCGATGAACGGATTGTGATTATGTACATACGAGAGTGACGACGCCCCCCATCAGACTACTGCTTTACTGCAGGACTGAGTGAGTGAGAGAGAGAGAGAGAGAGAGGTGGGAATGGTGGGCACAGGTTGCATGGAGAGACCTCATTTGCACTGTAACACTTTCCTTTTCATGGTGAATTTCTCGTCTGGTTTCCACTCCTCTGAATTCAGCCTGTTCTGTTCTGTCCTCAGTACCGCTTCTAGTCCATGTAGAAAATCAAGTGGTATTTTTGCCTGTTAAGCGTAGACTGCTATCCATTTCTCATCTTGGTTAATGGCTCCTGAAGCTGTGTTCCAAATATTGAGCTCCAAATATTCCAAAAAAAAAAACAAACAAACAAAAAAATCCGCAGCATGCAACAGGAGCTTGCTCATCAGGTAAAGCTGACTGGAATGTTTCTCGGACATTGGCATGGGCATGCTGTTTTATTTTATTTTATTTTTTATTATTATTATTATTGTTGTTATTGTCTGATTTTTGCCTCGGGGTAATCACTACTGATACTGATATTGTGTTACACCTCCAGAAAAAATATACAGTCTCACATACATTTCTGTATAAAACTACAGAGCTGACATTTTTCACCAATATCATTCCCAGTCTGTTAACAAAATAAAAAAAAAAAGACTGAGTTATATTCAGCTAGTAGAAATTCTTTAAATAGAATTTGCGTAAAAATGCCTTACTTAACCCTCAAACACGTGATTCGTTTTGCTAGCTACGTAGCGCCAGCATTCATCGAATGTGAATAACTGTGTTGTTATAAACTCCATATGTCCTGTTTATAGTGAGAAAAGCTCCTTTATTGAGTCTCGTGCAAAGGACGTTCACCTTAATTATACACCACACGGACTGTGAGTTCAAGTGTGCTGACTTGAGTATAAAATGGTGTCTTTGTTAATGTGTTCGGACCCTAGATCTGTGAAGAATGAGACTTTAAGGGTTTAACATCTGCCTAAAATATTCAGGCATTCCCATTCAAATCCATGCCAGTACAGAAATTGTCCTAAATGGTGAGATTTTTTTTATTTCAACTGAAGCTAATATGTAGAATATATTTTTTTCCAGACAGAAAGATTAGTCTATTTAGATCAACTCTATATAAGCATAGGCCTAAACCTGACCCTGTCTTTGAACCTCCGTAATGCCAAACTCACTGACCATGTGTCTTTACTTAAAATGTAGAAATCACTGAGGATATCTAGGATTACAGTGCATGCGGTTGCCTTACTGTAAGGAACACTGGCAATCTGGGAGTATGTGTGGTAGCTGAAGGTAGAAATGTTGAGTAAATATTCAAGTATATAGGTTTATTTATTTTTTAAAATAGATGAGTTTAACATTGTGTTTTATTTGTTCCAGTGGCCGATGCATGAGCCGAACTTTCTATTCATTTTGGTTGGTAACAAGCTAAAAATGAGGATTATGAATTGATCTGGTAAACCCTTGATCTCTTAAAGTATGTCATTATGAGAGGAATGAGTATAAGTGTGGATATAAGAGGTCCTGGGAGATTAAGAGGAGCTTTACATACGTCTCCCTGACAGATTTTCATATCAATCTTGCTCTATAGTGCAAGACATCACTGTGTGAAAATGAAGGACATTTTCAAAGTTTGTAGACATACTTTGAATGAAATGTATAAAAAAAAAAAAAAAAGATTTTTTTTTTCTTCTGAAACAAATGAATTGCCTCTGTCAGCACTGCTTCGTGCTTTTGTGCCCCTCTGTGGTCAGTTCTGGCCTTTTGAAGCGAAGAGGCATCCTTATTGTAATTTCAGTGCAAAAGTCAAATTAGGTAACAAAAAAATCAAGAAGGAAGTGTGTGCTGCTCAAAACAGGGTACAGATCAAGCATTGCTATGACTGTTAATGTGACATTTTCATGCTTTTGTGGGCTAATTTGTGTAAATACAGCTGTTTTGTACATAGGCCTACTGCCCCCCAAAAGATGATGTAAAAATGATGAAATAAAGAGAATTGGGTGGACTATTTCTCTGCGATTTGACTGTCTGATTTTTACACATGCAATAATCTTTGATCATCTTAACTGATTTTCTATAACAGCATGAATTGAAAGTAATTTTAATAGTAATGTCACTGCTGTTGCTTTATAGGCAGTTTAAAAATAATTTTAATAGATTTCCTCACAGTCATTTGTTCAGTAAATAAGGCTCAGAGTTGAAGCTTGTATATAACGCTTACGTTCCAATGTAACACACATGCCTTCCAGGACTCAGAAATGATTTTAATATTGGGCTGTTTTACAGTTAGTCACACCACTCACTGTCCACTTTAATAGGAACACCTGTACATTAATGCAATCATCTAATCAGCCAATCACATGGCACCAGAGCAATGAGTAAAGTCACGTAGTTACAGGTTAAGGGTTTCAGTTAATCTTCACAATCAACGTCAGAATGGGGGACTCAAAATGCTACTCCTCACAAACGTGCTAAGATCTCAGAATGCACAAACAACAGGAATCTGTGGCCACAGTGAGCACAGGCCCTCTGACACTGGACAGTGTGGTGCTCTGCTCTTGTAGTCCGTCCATCTGACGTTGTGTGCACCGAGATGCTTTTCTGCTTTGTCTTTGTCAGAGACTTTGTCAGCTCAAACCAATCTGGCCATTCTTCTTCGCTCTCTTTCACAAACAAAGCATTTCCACCCAAAGAACTGATACTCACAGGATGTTTTGATTTTGGTTTTTTTTTACATCCCCTCTAGAGACTGCTGTATGTGAAATTCCCAGGAGATCGGCTGTTTTCTGAAATATTCAAACCGGCCCATCTGGCACTTACAACAAAGACACGAGTCACTGAGATTTTTCTCCACTCTAATGTTTGATGTGAACATGAGCTGAAGCTCATTTTTTTGCCTTGTCACACATTAGACCGGCTGAATAAGTGCATGAATGAGCAGGTGAACAGGTGTTCTTTATAGCGGATAGTGAGTTTATAAAGCTTAAATACTTTTGAGTTTTATAATGTTAACTGACTGAACACTAGAGGGAGATAGTGTGTGATAGAAGTGTGTATCATCCTTACCGCCTGTCACGTGCACACTTTGTTCACCACAGTCCAGTTCCAGTTTCAATTGGCTCGAAGAAAACATGAAAAAAAACTCATTTATGAATGATTGCTTTTGATGAATAAAAGGAAAACTGAAAGAAAAAGTAAGAATGGATAACAAATTAGCAGACAGATGTTACACAGATGCACATGACATCCCTATTGTTCATTATTGTACCATGGGGGAACATTAAAAAGATGTCCATTCAGTGTTAATGCAATACACAAATGGTTTTACTTCATGTGGATGATAATAATAATAATTATTATTATTATTTTATTATTATTATTATTATTATTATTATTATTATTATTATTATTATTATCATATGGTGGGTTTACAACAGAGTTAAAATAATTATATTAAAAACACATAATTAATGTAATAAAGCAAATTGGATATTAATGCACAACAACCTCCCCCCAGTCTTTGCCCTTTGGTGTATCTTCACTATAAACAAACTTAAAATATTTCTAATAGACATGTCAAATGATATTAAGGATTAACCCTATTAAATCAATGGGGGTTAAATATTTTTAGGTGGTGGATGATTTGTAGCACCCATTCCTCACACTAAGCCATAGATATGATATAAAACCATACCAGGGTCTAATGATTAATATGAAAATGTAAGAATATCTGATGCTAAAAACATCAGTTTTGTACTCTTTACCAGTAAACACTCAATATGTAATTCCACATTATTTGCACTTGAAACATATTCCAAAATATAGCACCGACCATCCTGTATCATCATCCCCAACACATGTCTCTATAGCTAAATTCACTGCTGTTTTCATGTGTGAGTCAAGACTGATGTGTAGGCTTGAATCACATATGGAAGTCTTTGGTCTCCAGGAAGTGATGAAACGCCTGTGCATCAGCTACGACCCTATGAAATAAATAGATCTCTACATTTTCTACAGGAGAAATAAATAGATTTACATTTTGGTTTACACGTTGTCCTTTTTTGAATTTATGGACTGCCCTGGGAGTAAATGTAATTTCGATTATAGATAAACAGAGGGATAGAGAGAATAAGTGAGAAAGGGACACATATCTTATTAGGTGTCTAAGGGTGTTGATGTTTGTGCGAGTGGGCATCGGTGTAAAGAGACGCCAATGTGCCGCTGATGACTTCACACTCCATAACATAATGTGATGTATAATTCACACAGATCTTATCAACTCCCATTTAGCACTTCATTTACTGCTTGCCACCCACCTAACACACTCCTCATCACCTAACTATGCCTGAGGCTCCGATAGAGCTAATTAACCAGCTTTACATATCCATTAACATGTTTTAAAAGCATGCGTTTTTATCATAGTCTGTAAATCTCTTTTGCCCATGACTCTATAAAGTCATTAAATAGAGGTCAGCATCTCCATTTGAAGTGATGAATAACATCCGGCTGCCCAGCTCCTAGCTTAAGGCATTAGATATAAGTATGGACCGAGTAAGTGTGCTGACTCATGGATTAAATTATTTATACATCTTAAGTAACACATAAAGGAAGCAGTTTGGGAGAACTCTTTTTATATTTGAGGAACAAAAAGGTTCTGGTCTAGATATAGGTATAGCATCCCTGCAGCAAAATGGACAGATATTGAATATATTTGCAAAGGCTTTATATCCCAATGCTACTCATAAATAAAGTAAGCGGTGTGTTAGACACTTGAAAGCTCTTAGCTGCGTTGATTCTGAGTAAGTCAGACAGCAAACAATGCCCACAAAATGAGAAAAATGACAGCGAGATGACTGTTAACAGAGGAGATGTGATAGAAACCCCTTCTGATTACCACCCCCAGACTGGTCTGAAGATCTGTCAGTCCAGATAACATTGATGGAAGTCCACTATGAGTGTGAAGGAGCACAGGGGCCAAACTGCTCTCCTGCACTGAAATCCCAGTCTACTAGATAGCAAACATACCCCCATTGCACAGGTTTGATTGAACGGACATTTTCTATGAAGGGCAAAAGAGGTGAAAGAAACAACAATGAAGCAACAATTGAATGATAAAAGAAATTAAATCATAAACGATCATCAAAACCTCAGTTTTCTGTGCATGAAAGAATATTTCCACTTCCAGCTTTCTGTGTGCATGTTAATGGTAGTTTTGCTGTAGGAATGGGAAATCCTGAAAGACAGAACATTCTGATGAATGAACATGAATGAATGAATCTGCATTGTTTTATAAAATCTTTTCATTTCAGTATATCAAATGACTATCATTTGTCCATAAATTATCAACGTAACTCAAAAAGCAATTTTATCAAATTATCCATTTCATGCCTTATATCATGAGTGATTTTAAGGACGTTCATATAAAAGATAAATATATAGCATAGTCTAAACTTGTAGGGATCTTGAATACATAAAAATGTCTATATGCAACACAAACATACCAATCATGTACTTGACCAACTGACCAATCAGTATTCGTTTCAGTGTACATATTAAATTTCCTGCAATGAATAACAGAGTGATAAGCTAGGTCATACAGGGCATTAGTGAGACAGTACAGCAGCACAGTTTAATCATAATGCTTTAAAAAAAATGTTATTTTCCATTTGGGTTTCTCCCTTAAAGGCACTAGATTGTAGACAGTCAGTAGATCTTGGTAAAGTATACAACACCTGGTAGAAGTGAAGTAGAAGTGGGAAATGGTACTGATAGTTTAGTTACAGCAATTAAGCATGATTTATGCTTTCATAAAAAAGCACTTCAGATTGGGTGGAGCACAGCAGTTTGCAAAATTTACTGTCCAACATGGAAGTGCACCAGCTTCCTATCTGTCTCCTCAGTGATTGATCAGAAGTGATGTATAAAAGGAAAGTATTTTATTAAACAAGTGGTGTAAAAAATGTTCTCAATGTTTTTAACTGAGATAAACCAAGTTCTGACAAAATCATAAACAAGGTTTAAGAAGACAGAAAAATTAAAGGTACAAAGGTATTAAATGTACACGCTCCCTTGCTTTTTCCATGCTAAATTATAAGTATGGTCCTCCATTTTCCAAAATTTGGGATCTCAATCTTGTTAACCAGCACCACTAAACACTGATTCCTCTTATTTCTTCTTCCTTACCTTCCTTTCTTCATCTTTGTCATCCTTCTGGCACCTCCTTCCAGATTCATGCTGCCGTTTGTCAAAACATGAAAAGCAGAAGGCTCTATCTAAAGGATTTTCCTCTCTGGGCCACTGTAGTGCCGCAACATACCGGCTCTGTAGAGGTGGACCCTATATTGATATACAGTAAAGAGCTCCTTCTAAGGTTATGAAAACACAATGATTCATAAGTACAGGTAATTATATACCTTATGAATTCCATAAGTATATTATTGAATATATACGCTAATAGATACCCAAAATCCTACACAGTGGACCTATAAAGCATGAGTGAAGTCATTTTCAAAAATAAAGATACCCACTGTGGAGTTATAAGACTGAATGAACCACCACTGCCAGTGCCTCAGTCAGTAACAGAGGGTAGACATATGCTCAAGGAAAACTACCCCAATTAAACTATCAATAGCACAGGCATCTGAGGAGACAAATGACCCTGGATCTTCCTGGACACTTCGAAAGTGCTATTTTGATAGTACTTCAGAATGTCTAGTCTAGTGGTTTAGTGGCTTTCAATACTTGTGAATGCCACTTGGAGAGAACCATGTACACTAGGCTATATTCATCTTCTCTGTCCAGAAGATATGGGTATCAGGTCATCAAAACCAGGGAAGCCCCAAGGTAATAAATAAGGTATGAGGGTGAGGAGTGGGCCAAATTGGTTTTTTTCTTGCTGGCAGTTCTCCACTTTGAGCTGAATGCCGAATTAAATTTCTGACTTGTATGATAAATGTCGATGAATAACAAGCTCAGCACCCACCCACCCTGATGGCTCATGTGACAGTAGTGTTGCTTCTCATAAGAAACCTACTCAGACTGTGGTACATAAGCCAAGCGATTTGGCACACCCACCTTGTCTGAGACATTAAAGCAGCAATCTCTGTCTAATATTCTGCCACCGCTTAACTCACAAAAGACACTTTTATAATATCTGGCGGGGATTTTGGCCTTGTCACTTCCATGTGGGCAGCATGTTCACATTGTAGAGCGTCTAGACTCTATCCATAATGAGACCATTACAGACAGGAAAAGTGAGCCAATTGATTAAAACAGAAAGCAAAAGTGATGTAGTCTGAGGGGAAAAAAGACATGTTTTTTGTGGCTCTAAGGGCACTGGGAGTGTCTGGCAAGAGGCGTGGGATTAGACAAGACTCTTTGTGCACAGAGGGACAGCGAGGTGCATTCCACTGGGCACACTCCATAATATACACTGGATGTAATTCTCCCTACACTGGATCAGACGTCCTCCAGCTAATCACTGTAACTGAACACTTCATATACTCTTGGGATATCAGGTTAACTGATGGAGAGTGAGGAACTGCTTGGGAACATATTAACCATCATACTGTCTAGGAACTAGAAGGACTAGACTCACTGCCAAAGTTGTGACTGGGGACACTTTAAAGTAAACAAACCTCATGTTACAAGGTTCAATTCCCAATTTGTTAAACATAACATGCATCAAATTATCATATACTTTCTGCCCTCACAATATGAATGAAGACTAAAAATGAATTGTCTAAGATGCAATTAGTAATTAATTATATCCATGTACAAGATCAACTCTGACAACTTACCATAGTGTTTGTTTTGTTCATCATACCAACTTCATACAGTCAAGAAGCCATTATATTCTGTCCCGTTGTCAGAAGTATGACCATTCTGTAGTGTGGAAGTTCTCCGAGATTGATTAATTCTCTGTAAATATTGTCAGAGTCTGCTAGCATAACTCACACTGGACAACATGTTGGAAATGTACATCAGTCTCATTTGATTTGCTACTGACAGGCCTGCTGCTCTGGCTCCAATTTTTCACACAGCATTATCAAGCCTCTGCACTGAATTCACTGACTATGGAAACTATTCCATACTCTCCGGAACACGCATATTGTTTATGAATATTACTATATAATCCGTGAAGGTTTTGAACACAAACTTACAAAATCCAAAATGTTTTGCCCATTGTTTGCCAGCAGATATGGTGTTGAAAATGATTCGAAGCGTTTTCTTTATTGTACACAATCAATCTCTAACAACAACAAAAAGCAGCAAGAGAAATATTCAGCTTCATAAGTTATGAGAACCTGACTCATTATAGTGAGAGAAAACAAAAGTGGGAAGCTTAAGAGAGAAATAGAGAAAGAGGGAAACTGTGTGAGCAGGAGAGAGACTGCAGCCAAGCAGTGGTGGGATTTTAGCCACTAATTACCTCCTCAACAATGATCTTGGTCCCACAGCCTCTTGTACTTTGGATACACTCACATATACTCAGTTTCCTCTACCAGTTTGGATCATGGCCCTTTTGACAGCTTGGTGTTTTTGGCATGTATATAAGGCTGTTTTGGTGCCTGGTTTGTGAGAAAGGAGAAGTTGGAAAAAAGAACCTCCCACAGTTTTACTTACAGGGTAGTATAAAAGTGGCAGTTAGATTAACTACAAAGCCATAAATAAATCCTGGAGAGTGTCATGCTTATCTGTATGTTACCTTGTCTGTATGGCTCTTACCTGAGGGTAAACCTTAAACACACTCAGGACATCGATATTGCATTGAACTTTGAATGTAAACGACATGCTTTCTCAGCAATCATAGACACCGATGGGGTTAATTTCCATTCCGCTCTACTTCCCCACGAATGATGCCACCTAGTGAAGGAAAAACACAGCTCACTCTATGACCTAGTAGGAAGCCCTTACTAGGTCATGGATGCCAAGGCCCCTGTTGACGCCAGTGTGTTTTTAGACATCATTACTCAATGGACAAGATGTCCAATCAGCATCAGCACGTCATGTGGATGTCAGAGAGCAGCATCTGCCTCTGTAAAATATCCTTCCCATTCCTAAACTGAGTAACTATCTTCATAAACATCCGCAAGGACATAATAAGATTATAGGAATGAGCACATTTTCAGGCATGGACGCAAGGACAAATAACAACATCTCTTGTTTACCTTCCTTCAATATCAGTCACGGGAATGTGACCTAATTAATCAAATAACCTTGTGAAACTAAACGCTTTCATGAAAACACACTGGGAATTACCCATGAATCAAATGGTTGAGAATGACTCACTGTTTCATAAAACAGGGATGGAATTGGTTGGGCGAGTGTCAGGGAGCTATTTGGTGTACTTATAGCTCTGGCTGCTTTTCCAAGTGTCGTAATAGACCGTCATAAAAACCGCAGTCTGGATTGTATTTGCTTCTATAAGAATGAACTGAAAGTTTTGTAGAATCTGGTTGCTTCGCAACAGGTAGAGCAAAGAGTCTATCAGAGACAGTGGGTTTTTTTTTTTTTTGGATGGGTGAACCCCAACACCTGCTTGTTAAACACAGCCAGGTTGACAAGCCTCTAGAGCATACTCTTCAGACTGGATTAAGTTTTCCAGCTAGACATGAGCAGTGAGAGACCAGAGAGAGATTGGTACAGAAAGTAAAGCTGCACAGCCTGCATAGCCCAGGGCACACTGCATGTTCCGTCAATGACATGGTAGAAGCAGACCATTTTAAAATTACTGCTAGTAATGATCACGGACAGCGCTTAGAACATAACACAACAGTCAACTTCAAGAAAATCTCATTTATCGATCGGTTTAGACTAATAATGGCAACAACGATCTACCAGATTGATAAACTCGGCAGCTGGTCAGGCCAAGCTGAAAAATCCTTAAGACAATAGACTATATGTCTCAAAGATACTATTGAACAATACTGAACAAGTATAGATTTTATCTCTGTATTCAGAAACCTACTGTGATGTTAGCTTGTGCAGCTTGTGAAGATATTAAATGTGATTTATGATTGTGACTTAAATTTCTCTCAGAAATCCTGTCAGGTTAGTTCATGTTAGCTAACTGGCTAGTGCTAGTGAAGTCTTATATAAACATTCTTGAAAATAACTTAAAGATCCGCACAGAAATCCTGTCTCTTAAGCTTGTGTTAGCTCGCTAGCTAGCGGGCTTTATGTGTGACCAATCAAGAAGATGACAATATTTCTCTCAGAAAAGACATTTAGATTTGCTCATGCTACCTAGCTGACTAGCAGCAGCAGGAAAGATTAAGAATTTATGAACATTACCTTAAATTTTCTCAGAAATCCGGTCAGGTACACTATTCTTACAAAGATCACTAAAACATATCTGTACAATTGCATGCGTACCTATAGACGCCAGTGAATCCCTTCCTCCTAATTGAAGGCTTCCTCACAGGGACTCAACAACACAGTGTTTTTAGTGTATGATCTGCAGACTGAACAATACAAATTGATCCTAACATTGCTCTTGGCTTTGAACTCATAACATTCCAGAGTGGCTTTTTAAGATGGGTTTAAATAAACAATGAGTGAATAAGTTAAATAGAGTGATTTAAGCATTCATAATTTCTCTCTCTCTTTCTGAGAAAGAGAGGAAAATCCAGCTGTTTCTCACAGCTAGTCGCCAACCCACAGCAGGACTACTGGGAAACATCGATCCCAAAAGAAACTTCTCACTCCTCATAAATTTCTTTATAACATTGAGAGAATCAGTCCTTTATCCAGCTATTTATTAAGACATCGGAATTAATTACAAG
Organism: Notoglanidium macrostoma; assembly: GCA_030068235.1. Taxonomy (NCBI): domain Eukaryota; kingdom Metazoa; phylum Chordata; class Actinopteri; order Siluriformes; family Auchenoglanididae; genus Notoglanidium; species Notoglanidium macrostoma. The sequence goes on along the minus strand of JAQQZR010000015.1, from coordinate 8,669,363 downwards.
CACATACAACAGATACCAAATGCTGATGTTTAGTATTTACTAAACCCTATAACACAGTCTCAAAGTAAAAATAGACATAAGAACAATAAAGAGATATTGCTGTGCTTTAATGGTTGTGCAAATATAGTTGTTAATGTTTCTATATGAAGCAGGCCAAACTTTTTTAAAGCCATTATTGTTGCATCCATGTCACTCTCTCTCTCATATCTTATTAGGGTTCTTCTACCACACAGCTTTCTTCCCTTTGAGTTTTATGTGTACCGGAGACATTTTCTGAGGTAAATCTCTATAGCCTGACATACAGAAGGGAACCCAGCTGCGTGATTGCTTTACCATTCTCTCTTGGTCATACTTCACCCCTGACACAAGGAATAAAAGAGATTACAAAAAGCACACTCAGGAGTCAAATGACCCTCTGTACTAAGTGCTGTTAATGTGACTAACTTACTGCAAATTCACACACACTGATGGTTTTGTCATTTTATTAAAATTCTTACCTGTTACACATACGGTCTCCAGTTACATTTAAGGCTTCTAGAAAAAAAAGAACCTTAAAATGGGTCCATTTGAAGCACAAAATATGGCCTCTCTACCACAGGAAACGTAATCATGTCTCAGCCACATATGCACTTTCGGATGACCGTCACAATGGCTTCCATTCATGAATGTTTTGCTTCCTCCTGTAAATAATATACTGATCTATATTTCTTCCCATCATTCAATAATGCAGCTTTTGTCTTTTCTGTGTATGAATCCAAGGCCCTGCAGACAGATTCATGTGGCTACAACCACAAACAAATGCCTATTTGTCTGGATACTTCACCAGGGAAGGAATGCATAAGTACCCTGTACACTCACCAAGTTCAAGACTTGAAATGCATCCCAATAAAACATCACCAAATTGTTGCTAGAATATGTTTCTCACCACAGAGCACCCTATCTCAGCCTCAGCTCAGTTCATTCCATTTACAGCAGTCACATGTTTGTTTAAAAGTGTTTGTACATGTTTTCCTGGTTCATGGTAATAATTGCCGATTAGTCTGTGCTGAACATCGTTATCACAGAGAAAGTCTTATTTTCTGCTTGCTCTGTGAGGCAGATAACTTGTTTACCATCACCCTGCCAGCACAACAGATAACGTCTTTTATTCCTTCAACCATATGATTATACCATCACTTGTTTTCGGTGAACAATAACAGAGAGAAGAAAATTAATGTAAGAACGGAAACATCTGTCCATTCATGGTTAATAAATATTGAACGCTAACTTACAGTAATATAATTAGGGCCAAAGTTCAGAGTCTGAAAACAAATTAAGAGGTTAAAAACAACATCATGTCCCTTCAGGAAATGAAAAGTAATAAAAACAGACTATGCGTAAACAGAGTATGAATACAGTTAAGTGTGGAATTTTGTGCACCCTCAGGACACAGAAATAAATTTTTAACAAGACAATCAGTGTTAGGTTTTCCTTTACGCTCAGAAGTAACAAAAGTGATCAAATAGTGTATGTTACGATATTAACAGTGTAAACATTGGTTGCACTTTATATTAAAATTCCCTTAATTGACAGTGTGTAAATTATTAGTTAACATGAACAAACCATGAACGTTAATGCAACATTTAATGCAGAATGTACCATGAAAAAAGCATTAAAAATATAAATAAAAAAAATCAGCATCTGCATTAACCAATCTTTATACAATCAATGAATAAAGCAGTGACCACACATTAAGGAACATGTCTGAGGTTGTAAAATAATAGAATTCAGAACTAAGAATGAGTAATAAGTTACAGTATTTTGAATTTACATCAATATTTTCAATATTTACAATATCTGGAGACCCAGAGTTCACCAAGTTATCAACACTTAGGACCATGTTGTAATGTAATTTTTCGATCATTAATATGGAATTATTTTTGGTTGTGTATTGAATAAGCTTGAGGCAATGCAGATGGAGTTCATTAACATTTAAACAAATGTGCTTTTTTTTTGTAATTAATAAATTTTTTACTTTGTTAACATTGATGGATTAATGCTAATGTTCATGCTTTGTTAGCAAAATCAGTAAATGATAATAGTTATGGAGCCTTAATGTAAAGCATCCTTCCATTATTTATAATACGTATATGTGAGAGTTGCAGAGAAGCTGGAGCCAATCCCAGACTTCAGGTGAGAGGAAGGTTGCCAGTGTATCACAGGGCTAACGGAGAGATGAACAACCATTCGCACTTATGGGCAATTTAGAGTAGCCTGTTAACCTAATCTGCAAGTGGGAGGAAACCAGAGCACCTGGAGGAAACCCACACAGGAACAGGGAGAGCATGAAAACTTTACACAGAAAAGCCTCAGTTTGCCGGCAGGTTCACACCCAGAACCTTCTTGCTTTGAGGCAACAATCCTAACCACTGCACCAACATGCTACCTAATGTAAAGTATAAGCAACTAATCTATATGATATTAATGTAATATCATACATACATCATGCATATCTGTCCTCTAAAGCTCTTACACCCACCTTTTTCCTTTACAACTAACTGAGTAACCACAGTCAGTTTCATTCTCTGTACATTATTCTTTGAATATCTTTTGTAACTGGAACAGATGTCAGACAGCCGTCTTCCAGTCATATCATGAGTCTACAAAAGTTTGACTTCTTGCTTTAGGTTCTTTTCAAATGATTAGTCAGTTGATTTTGTTATTTGTTTTGGATTGTTACAGAACATAAACACATTTTATGTTTTTAACTTTATGGAATTCTATTTCTTTGTACCTCAATTTTGTTTTACTTGTTTAAAGAAAATCATGGGGCACAAACTTTTGCACTCATCTGTAACATTACAGGTTCATGCTTCTTAAGTTATACTACAACTCTACAGTGCAAAAAAGCTTTGCTGATTGAGGAATAACCTTTAGTGGCATGGTTGTGATGATAAGGGAGGAATGTAAATCAGAGGTAAAATATCAAACTGACAAACCCTTGTGACTGAGTAGATTAGATTTTATGTAAGGATGATGACAAAAAAACTATTATTGACTCAGAATGGCTGTCTCCTGCCCAGTCTCATAGGGGTTACTATAGGACAGCCATAAATATGACAGCAGCTATCTAGTGGTAAAGACACGTCTGAAGCCATACATGATGTACCTTTCCCTTGATGCAACATTTTAACTCGATTAAATAGTCCAAGATACTCAAGAATTTTTTGCCTAGTGTTTTCTCCTATCTGTGGCCTTCGATCAAAAAGCCCACAGTATGTCTGTGTTTTTTCCCCTCATTTCATCACAGAAAAGAAGGCAATTTTTAACTTTTAAGAAAAGTCATTCAGTGAAGTGCACATATCCTATAAATAATTCTACTTTAATGGCTCATTTTCAGCATGGTATTGTTTTCTTATAGTCAATAGAAAAGGATTTTTGAGTTCACTGAACACGAAAAGCCTCAAGCAGTCTGGCTTATGTAATATCCAAGGGCTTTATGACTGTGAGCAGTATTAAAATGACCTATAATCAAGGAAAATCTCATTACTCATAGGATTATCATTATCTGTTCTCAAAAGCATGATATTATGAGGCTTAGGACAACAAAAGACATTGGAGTTCTAGCAGAATCATAACTTAGGAGTATTGTAAAATCGAATCTTTAATATGTAGCTTATGTAAAGAACATTGAGCAATATGAATCGAACAATAGCCATTTCCCACACAAATACATGTACAAATACAAAACAGGAAAACAGTTAATAATATACTGTACTAAACATATTATAGCTCATAACCTCCACAGGTGCAATTTTCACCATAGTTCAGTTATGCTGCTTGTAAACACAGTCCTCAACACCAAGTAACCCCTTTTACAGCTCAGTCACCTTAACAGGAGACATGGTTTATGGTGTCTGCCTATGCTGATTGCATTTTATAGACACACATAAGCTGTGATAAATAGTTTTCACATTACCAGTTTGCAGTTCCTTTCTAGAGCTATAGCCATTTTATCCTGTATTTGAACCTTTTCTCCATTTGCTTTTCATTTCACATCTAAGCATTCAAAAAAATTTTTAACAACCTCTAGCGCTGCTTTAAGACAAACACATGTTGGAAATTCTTGTGATTTTTTTTTCCTTAGATGGCATCACAGTTTACCCACATACTTGTCCTGAAAGCCAGTGAGTTATTGTCTAAGGGTTTAAAATTAGGATGTCTTCAGAGCTCCAGTTTGGCCTAGACGGTATGTATGAGGTTTATGAAATCAACACCGGTATTGATAGAACTCAAACTCAAGATGATCCTGTGTTTCTCTCTTTTATTTTTCTACCTGCCCTGTAGCACCTACGTATCTATTTCTGTCATCATTCTGTTTTGATGTCCATATAATCTCCTTTATTCACACTGTAATCTTGCTTGGAGAAAATTAATGAATACCAACATTTGGGAGAATTTTACATGGTTTGTAATTCATTCTTTCATTCATTCATTCATTTATTTTAGAATCAGCAGTCTGTCCTGAGTGTGCATCACAGACACTATGCACTACCTAGACTTGTTTTGTAGGACAACAGAGAAAGAAGTCTTACATTCTTAGTAGCTGTTATGATTAAAATAGATTTGAGCATCAATGTGATTTTAGAACACTGTATTTTAACCTTCTCTCTCTCTCGCTCTCTATATCTATATCTATTTATCTATTTATCTATTTATCTATATACATAAAATTGATTCCAGTGTCTGTGGTGGAATTCCAATGATTAGGTGATCACCAAATAGATAGATACATACATTCATACAGGTGCATCTCAAAGATTTATAATATCATGAAAAAGTGCATTTTTTTTCATTATGTAATGAAAAAAAAGAAAACATTCATATATTTTATATTCATTGCATGTAAAGTGAATATTTCAAGCCTTTTTTGTCTTAATTGTGATGATTATGGCTTATAGTTCGTGACAATCAGTAATGCAGTATCTCAAATTATTAAGCTATTTCCTAAAATCAATCATTTAAATATTATGGCTGAGAATTTATATACATGTTTTTTTATATATATATTTGGGCTAGAGTAACCAGAGCACCCGGAGGAAACCCACCCAGGCACAGGGAGAACATGAAAATGCTGCACAGAAAGACAAGTATTATGTTCTTACAGTAGGGAACCTTCCATGGTGTCTTGGAGTTTTGGAAGTTAAATATATCCTGAAGTTCTTAAACATTTTGCAGCCAAGGAACCCTTTAACTGTAAAATAATTGAATAAGCATAAGTTCAATGTATTTGATAATATTTTGTCTACTTATATAAACTATAAGCTTTCTTGTCCTGAACATATTGGGCCCAAGTTGACATTATTTATAGTGCTACTGGTTTTAGGCTTTTGAAGTGTTAATGAAACCCTTTTTGATTCAAGTGACCAGTCAAACTATGGCTAATAACTAGAAGAGCGTAATATTAAACATGAAAAAAATTATAATGGTGGATTGTGATTTTCACAGCTGTAACTAAAATAAAAAAACTAAAAAAAATCACCAGACTCCACTTTGAGAAGCACTGCAGTAATCTGTTTTCACATTAAACCTGTGTGCTACATTCCGCAAGTGTACAGGACCAAAGTAAGCAGTTACATTTCCCTGAAATGTTTATTTCATAGTAAGATTATCCGAGATGTGCACTCACCAATTACCATCATTTATTGTGAGATGAGGTGGAGCTCTGAGCCAGACTGCCCCTGAGTAAGAACCCCAAGATTACCCTCAAGGTAATCAACATAGGCAAGTAATATTAGACAGATTTAAGTCTTTAGTACCAAGTTCACTAAATATAGTAAATCCTGGCCAAATGGGTAATACATTAGCAACAGGCAGGTTACAGATGTGGTGATTTATACAGACACTTTTAGAATTCTACACAAGGTCAGTTAGCAGTATTAACATGTTATCTAACTCATATGTTCATATAGCTCATAATGTTACTGCACATAAGCAGACTGTACAATAGCTTTGACATAAGTATCTGCTGTTGCTTTGAACAAGAGCTCTTAGGTAGAGACTGTCTGGTTCAGGATCTTGCTTTAAAGACAAATGCCATAGACATGAGTACGTTAAAGGAAGCCACCTGCATACTGTTATCATTACATTACTCACACATTCATCTTTCCGCATACACAAGGGTCTCACTCCCTCCGTCTGTAGATATCCTTTCTATTCTCATTGTTCAGCTGTAAATCAAAAGTTTGGCGAGCTCTTAAGCAATCACACTCAAATGCTTGGGGGCTCTAATTGGGCTCAGATTACATCAGAGATAAGGTCTAGACCATGAAAGTCTGAAAAAAATGTCATCCCTTCGCTTCTTAATCAAAGATCTGCAGACTGATAAATTCTCCATCTGTAGTCTATTTTGGGTTTGTAGGCCCTTCTGCTTCATCAAAATTGGAGTGCTAAACTACTTACACACCAATAAGCTGTGCTATGCATCCTTCGGTGTGAGCATATTTTCAGATTTCGTTGGCCACTACGGTCTGTCACGAATGGCCCGATTTCAACATGACATCTAAACAGCTAATTGTCTCAGCATGTAGTCTGTCATTTCAGCAGAGCCTGAGGTCCACCTAGTCCTTCCTTACCTCCAACATCCCAGAACCCAGGAAATGCCCCTGAACCAGCCACACATGCCCAGCCAGGCCAGCACCAACCAATCCAGCCTGCCCCATCCCTGGAGTCTCTAGCTGTGCCTGTCTACCACAGCTGATCAGCACTGCTAAATTACTGTGTGTGGTCAAGACTATGAAAAAAAAGCAAGGAAGAAAGAAAACAGCATGTTGTGGTGTCTGGCTGGGGGCTTGTGATGTCTAGCCAACAGGGAGAGCTGTGAACCACAGAGGCCTGCGAATAATTTCTCCACAGGAAGTGGCCTGCTCACATGAGCTCCCGGCGCTGGGCGCTCCCTCATGTTCTCGCCCACATGGCTTTAATCACCGTTCACAAACACAGACCAAAGGACACTTAAAATCTGCTTGTGACGAACATTCCTATGGGATATTCTCAGTCCATGCCTGAAACGCTTAACTCGAACAATGGAATAAAATGTAAAAAATGGTGAGCCGTCTCTGCAGGGGTTAGGGGGTATATGAGGAACTGAATAGTGTGGTACGGACATGATTGCCTGTCTTGCCAACTTTGCTCAGTGATATATAGTTGATATCAGTCATGAATGTGCTGTAAATGTGTCTAAATTGTAACTAGATCTGCCCGTTATTCCAGTATCTCTATGCAGTATGACATAATTCTTGTTGTTACAAAGAACAGGTGATTCATACACTCACCTTTGTACATAAGGGTGGTACAGACACATGACTACACCAGGGTGTAGCATAAACTACTGATTTGCATTTTAAGAACACAGAAATGCATTTTGTAGTGGAGCATAGGTTTTAATGGTGCAACTTTAGTTTATAAAGTTACGGATAGCATTCTGGTGTGGAACAGTCAGTGGCAGGCAGGTCATGATATTAGAAGTATTAGAAGAGTTAAAATGTCTATCAGAATATATTAAAATCTTGACTAGGGTTGAGCAATGAATTATATCACAAGATGGAATAATAAGATGATGTGGCAAAAACTATCACACACCCACACACAGACACAGACACACAGATAGGCACCGGCATTCATGACTTATAATTTCCATAATGCTCTTCAGGGTTCATGCCGCATTTCCTCTGCATACCCAACATGGTAAACAGAAAAGCTGTAACCCTTTCATTCAAACCAAAACACATAAAACTTTCGATTCTGTCATCTGTCCTTTGGTATAATTTGTACTCTAATTGGACAACGTGTGTTTAGTCTATCCACTTTAGTTTCTCCTCCAAAGGAATTTTTGGGAAAATGATGCATGACAGAGTCAATAATCTACCTTGTTTATATCAGTTTCACCTGCGACTCTTTCCCATGCACCCGATTATGTGATACAGACGTATCAGTGAAGCAGGGTTTTTTAAAATAAACAAAAAAAAAAAAAAAAACACAGCCCAAATTCACACATAATCTAGAGGGTGTTTTAGTCTGACACGACCGTCACCAATAGGTCGCGTCAATCTACAGCTTGGCCAAAAGGAAAGAAAGAAATCAGCCACAGCCTTTTGGGTAACAAGTTTCATGTAGACATTAAAGTCTTGTTAATCTAAAACAAAATATGAATATGAAAAAAATCCCACAATGACACAATGATCCACTCACGCATAAAAGCCCGTTGCATAAAGCGTTTGCAACGATTCTCCCTGCACTTGCACCAGACAGACAGTTATATTTAGGCACAAAGAAAGCCACAACATCTGACCTGAAACTCCAACATGAGGAAGCGGTACAGATGATGTAATGAGACTGCTGCATTACCATATTTGAGTCAGTCTCCGTGTTTTAGTTATTCAGATTGAAGCCACGCAGGACTTTCAGCAGTCTGGTCCACAAACTCCCCACCTGCCTCAACCACCCTGACCCCAGCTACACCATAAGCCCTCCTCCTCTTTTACACATGATGGAGTCCTGAAGTAATTACTGTTGCTCACCATAACGAATTGACTGCCTAATTAAACGGGACACTTAAACAAACTAGGTCTTCGTTAATCAGTGTAGTTTGCCATTTTTCCGGTTTCAAATAGCCTTTGGCAGCCATTTGCAGCAATTACACTCTTTTCCATGACTGGCCTCGGTTACTCCTCAGAAGTACACCTCCTGTCCTCCTGCCCTCTCCTGGGTGGTACGCCACTGATGCCCTCACGTTGGGCACACATATGGACAAAATTATCCCCCACACTTGCTGATAAAGGAGTTTAAATTGCACACAGAGCACATTGCCGGTCTATAGAGAGCTGTAGCCTCCTGAGACCCAAACTCTACTATTGCGTGCCTTGTAATTTCTCTTCACCGTTTCTGTTTCTTATCACGTGATAACTATTGAACTTGTCTTCCATCAATGTCTTCAAACAGGAAGAAGTTTGGCTAAAGAGTAATACCCAATTGTCCTCATATGATGTAACTACCGCAATGTAGTTAGGAGAGAATTATGTCCTCATATAAGGACAGTGGGGGTTTCATGAGGATAAAAGAGGAAAACAAATAAGGAAACTGAAATAATTGCACACATTCCATGCACAATAAACAAGACGAGGTGCAAAGTTGCCATATTACTGCATTGACACAATATTTACACTTATAAATAATCTATTCTTATCATTTTGTATGTTTACTATTGAGTAAAAAGGTTGCACTATTTTACAGTTTATCTACAAAACCAAATTCCAAGTCGTTTTCCTAATGAAAATCCCTATTATAGCATGATCTAGATATTACAGCACTTCAGTTTAGATCAGTAATCATCTTTATTAGAAGGCCCAAATGTTGACATGGTATAATTAATTTATGCTAATTTGACCAGTTAAAGTGGCTAATGACTTAAAATAGTAACATATTTACTATGTTAAGTCTTATTAAGGCTCAAACTTTCAGTCAGAGCAGCCTATTAGTGCATGAAAACAGCTGCAACGAAACCTAATACATAGTTTCATAGAGTACAAAAGGATATGAGCATTTAGGGATAATTTTAAGAATTCTTAAACGGCGAGACGGATTTTAAAAAAATCCAGTTAGTCTAATAGAAGTCCAGATTTATATCGCTTTCAGAAATGCCATTAGTTATTTCACAATTACTATGTTAATTAATTGTGAAACCATTTTTACTAATTGTGATACATAAAGCCTAACTTGCATTAAAGGTCTTGTTGGTTTCATGTCATAATAAATTGTACTCAACTGTATGATTGCTGAGCTTCATAGAACAGGTGGCTGTGCTATGATGATGTATTTGCTGGAAACATAATAAATGGCCAATGTTACAGCCTCTTAAAACCCCTTTCACCTATTGTACTTTTATGAGGCTAAATTATACTCTCCTTTTATTTATGGCTGAAATGTTATTAAAAATGTTTATGGTTTATTCTACATAGTGTAATACAGTGGAAAAAGTGTTCGACTTTTTTCGAAAGCCAAAATAAAGATGACTAATACTTTACAGAGCATAGCAAACGGGTGGTTCTGTCATTACAGGCTGTGAAAGTTCAAGCTAAAGCTGCCGTGTTTTTGGTTTTGAAAAGCATGCTGAGGATGAATTTGGTATATTGTCCAAAGAATTATATTTCTGCTCCATTCCATGTGCCAAGTGTCTTAAGAGGATTAGTCTTTAGGTCATAGGTTTGGAGCAGCTAATTTACCACAGGTTCCTGGACAGCTTGTTGTTGGAAATGAGAGAGAAAGAGGGAGATAGTGGTGAGACTCTGCTGACATGCGAGTCCTCGCTTCCTTTCTGGCACTACACACTAGAGTGCTGTTAAAAAACCTGGCTCCTTGCTTCCAGCACAGCCATGGGGATCCACACCGCCCTGCCTCTCCCACGCAAATCCAACTCTGCCATTCCTGCACTTTTACATACTCATGTCTGGAAAAAAAAAATGCACCAAGTCTCACTTAGACTCATTTGTAACTCCAGTTGGCAGAATCACTGCCCTATACAATATTCATGCCACAAATTATAACCTACACTGTATATTTAAAGCCTTGCATGTGAATGTATTACACATATAGGCATGAGTATGAAAGATCACACATACACACATTTTTATAATTTACTAAATGCCAGCACATTTTCATGAAATCAGACATGTCCGATCTTGCCGTACCCCTTACTTTCAAAATCTAGGAGATTCTACTGTTTCATAAAAGATCATAGCGAACTAAGAGAAATCTCTTTTGTCACTTTGCCCAGATAAGCGCATAGGGAGAAAAAAAATCCTGCTGGACATTTATCAGTCTGAGCTTAGCAGGCTGAGTCTTTTGAAATATGGCCTACAATAATTCCCTTTTTATCCCGTGTACCTTCTTAGACAAAATACTCTGCGAACCTGACTATAATGTGTCGTCTAGACAGCAAAGACAGGCGATAATCTGACCAAACCCAGGCATGTGCAGTGTAGGAAAAGTGCTTCAGACAGACTTCTCTCATCTGGCCCACGGCGGCCGTAGACAAATTCTGGAGGTGAGGTGAGCACTCTGGATTTCCCCCCAGTTTCCAGCAGGATTCTGTTTATATGCCGTGGTTATGGGAACATTACCAAAGAGGACATATTCTCTACAAAAAGCTTTACTGTTAACCTTTTAAACAGGGTACCATGTCGGTTCAGGTTTTGTTCACAGGAAGCAATCAAATTTTAGTATACGAACTGAAGTAGGTTCAATAACAACTTTCAATTTCCATTCTTTTATCCCTATTTACAATACAAACTTGTGATGTTTGTATTACTTGAGCACAAGGCCATATAAATATACTCTACAAATCAAGAAGTTAGAAGAAGTCGTCCCAACTGGCTGCAATGATGAGTTTTAAGAGCTCAGGCCTGGAGATAGATCTCCTTGTTCAGGACACAGAGGTCCAAAAGGCCAGCCAGTAACACAGAGTGGGTGTGATTCCAGAGGGCCGACATGCCAAGAGGAAGTCTAACGTCCAGCCTTACCTTAAACTCATTACTCTGACCCCACTGAACCTTATCAGCATTCCATTAAATGTTCAGTAGAACACATTGACTTGCTTGTGTTCTCTTTTTACTTTTGCTTGTGTTGTCCTAATACTTTTGTTAACTATATTCATCTTGAACATGATAACTCTTATGCCATTATATAAATATTCATGCCAATAAAGCGACAGAGAACACACTGTCTAATTCTAAGTCCATGGAGGTAAGATGGGGTTTTTTTTTTTTTTTCAGGGAAAAACAAATAGCAACCAACTTAAACTTCTTTAGACATTGTTATTCAGATTTTTGTTGATTGTACAATTTTTATTTTTCCTCCAAAAAGTTGAAAATGAAATGTGGGTGTATCCTGCAACAAGACTACAATCAGAAACAGAAGGTAAAATCAGCATAGGCTTGTGAGGATCCAAAAAAGTATATAAAACAGGTTGGGGTGCCAAAGTGTGGCCATACGAGTTATAAGAAAATATTTAGATCACAAGAAAGGGAGCTGCAAACTTTTGAAATGGTATTGCTTTGATTTCTGTACCATTGTATGTCAGGATTTACATTATTACACCATTTTGTTATTTTGTAATCATAAAGGAGCCTATGGGTATAAAAACTTTTGCACTGTATTCTTTTTTTGGTTTTATTAAAAATCTTATTAAGCACCTCGGGTAATTTTTGTTTGCATCTGAATTCCTATGCTAATGTGCATGACGTCCTGCTCCTTGCTTATGGTTCCTCTGTCCGTTGCTTTTGCTCAGGCATGCTATCCATTCTCTGTAATTTTATTTAAAAATACACTATATGGCCAAATGTTTGTGGAAATCTGACCATCGCACACTCGTATATGGTTCTTCCCCAAACTGTTGCCACAAAGTTGGAAGCACACATTTGTATAGAATGTCTTTGTAAGCTGTAGCATTACAATTTCACTTAACTGGAACTGAGGAGCCCAAACCTGTTCCAGCATGACGATGCCCATGTGCACAAGACGAGCTCCCTGAAGATGTGATTTGTCATGGTTGGACTGGAAGAACTTGAGTGGCTTGTACAGAGCCTTGACCTCAACTCCACCGAATAGCTTTGAGATGAACTGGAGCTCCAACTTCACCCCAGGCTTCCTCATGGACGTCAGTGTCGGACCTCACTAAAGTTCGTGTGGCTGAATGGGTAAATCCCGACAGCCACGCTCCAAAAATCTAGTGTAAAGTACTCCCAGAAGAATGGAAGTCATTATAACAGCAAAAAGGGACTAAACCAGGAATAATCATGTCGTGTCTGATAGTAAGGTGTCCACAAACATTTGGTCATATAGTACATAAATTAATATTATTATTATTAGGAGTAGTAGTAGTCTTACTGTTATAATACCAGTCATGCATAGGACCAACAAAAATATATATTTGACCTGTTATCTGTGTAAAACAAAATCCTCAGCTGGACCAGTCTTTTAAAGAAAACATGTCCAACAAATACAGAACATCTTGTCATCCTAGTATTACACAGATTTCTCACTCAAAGCTTACAGCAGGAACAGAACGTAATACCCAGACATAATAGCAGCCAGGACACATGATGGACATGTGGTGTCAAAACTCTTTTTTTATGCCTGCAGACACCCAAACATGGATTGCCATTATAGGAGCAATAAGGTGTTGACACTGTGGTTTTGTGAAATATCAGTGCACTTAGTGAAGCCCCACATGGAGCAATTCCTTACAAAAGCTTTTAATTTAAGGTGGTCAGATGCCACGGCTGGACTGAGCCAGACTGTAGCACTCAGTATTGTCATATTACTGTGTATAATTTACACCCACTATAGAACAACAAACTGTACATGTGAATTTACTAGCCTCTATTGGGTTAAACCTTTTGGAAACTGATGACCCTTTCATGCTCCCCTCTGGACTACTGAATTCTGGGTAACTTATTACCCTTCAGCCTTACACCGCATTCCCCGCCAGCAGTTCCAGGTCAGCTATGGCATTATGTCTACAGCTGGGACAGCCTGTTCACACAAACCTTTCCCACATTCCCACCCTCTTTTGTGCTTTTAGATCTCAATCAGGGTACATAGATCAGTGTTGGCAGAACATTTATTTAAAAAAAAAACAAACAAAAAAAACCTTCTCCTGCCAGTTTCTGTGCAGAAATTTTCTGATACGCCTCATTCCCTGTTTCTGAGAACCTTGAAGTGGTTAAAGTTGTTTTTTTTTGTATCCTTGACCCCACTTGAGCTCCTAAACCTTTCACATTAAGAGCATTAAATGATATTTACAGCTGGAAACAATATTGACTTAGCATTTTATTCCATCATGTTCAAACTACCCACTGTAAAATTAAGCTGCCCAACCTAGACGCCTTTTTCTTGCTTGTTTTCCTGCAAGTCATTTATATTCGCTCCTGGATGTCTTTTTGGTCAGATGACCAATAACATATTTACACACACGACCACGGCACCCATGAGATGAGTGTCTGAAATAGCACCTCGGGTGTTCGGTCACACCAAGCCCTTAAAAAGGATGTCGTATCGCTCTCCCATCATGCTTACAAGTCAGGTCATGGAGCTAAACTTAGCTGGGCTGCCAGAGCGTATTTTCCCGCAGTGCTCTCACTTTAGGTGGCATCCTGAGTGATCTCATGAGTCTATCTTTACTTCCTTTTGACAATATTAGCATTAGATTACACACTCTAGCCCATACTACGACTTTTGTATGGATAAGGTGCTAAAAGTTGACAAATGGATCATTTTTAACAGCGCATGTCCTGTATACTCGTGCTTTAGGGTTTTAGACTCGTGCTCTTTTTATGGCTATGCAATGGAACGGTATAAAATCCAGAAGTGTGTTTAAACAAAACAACGTTCCACAGTGCGCTGGGGCCGGTTCATTCTTCACGATGTGCGTGAGGCCCAGGGAAGACCACATGTAAAGCAGCTCGGCTAGGTATGCCTTTGTACAAACATTTACAAGTTTATTCAGCTTGTTGTACAGTGCGACTCGGTAACTGCTGGTTGGGAGGCTGCTTTTGACCCAGGCGGTTTTTTTTTTCATCTGAATGTAAACAAGATTTGATTTCTTCTTAGCAGACTAAACAGGAGACAGTTACAGTGTTGGCATCTTTTGACAGCTTTCTATACAACATTCCCTGTTTTTCCGTATTGAAAATGGTGTAGAAAGATGTGTTTGGGGGTGCTATAGAAACGTCACACATCCAGACAGATCAGTTGCACGGAGCTGAATCAGGGACAGTGTGAACAAGTCCAGAGGAGAGCCAGGTGCATACGCAAATGAGTTTGCACTGAAGACGGATTAATGGATGGAGTTCACGATACACTAATGTCATTTCTTTCCTTACACCTCCACTTCCCTACACTGTAAGAACCGTGCTAATCCTGACCGGTAGTCTACTGTAGGTTTGATTCCATAGTAACACACAAAATTTTGTAAACCCCAGCCTGACCAATAATTTAGATTTCATGAAGAAATAGCATGTCTGGTCACCCCACTATTAGACATATTTTGCACTTTAAGCTTGCCACATGGACAGTGAGCCATTACTGGAGCTTATCGTAATCTACTGGACAATCATTACCCAGGAGACATGATGGATGGGTGACAAACTATTTTGTCTAAAAAAAAAAAAAAATTTCTTTTTTTTGTGCGTCTAGACACCCAAACACGGATTCCCATTATATGAGCAATAAGGTTTTGACACTGTGGTCAGACAGAAAAATTGACGTTTATTACCGCTAATACTCCCAGTGAAAACACGCTCTTCCACTGATTGGATCAGCAGTAATCTTAAGTGCTCCGAGATCACGTGTACCATCACGTTCACTGAACAATAAGCAGCCTAAAGCAATCATCCTGGAAGAGGAGTGTGTCCGTGTCCTTTACATTTCACACGCATGCCCCACTTACCTTTTGACAATGTACAAAAAGTACTGGACATTGCAAATCTTTTGCTCATATCGAAGTCCTAATCCCTGGTACTTGCCATTTGCTGGGGTTTCTCAAAGTAATAACTGCATGCACAAATAGTGGAGGAGGAAGAAATTCACATCCATCTTGTGCCAGGTTACAGGCTATATTTGCACCCATTAATTTTAAAGGAATCTTCAAAATCTCACAGTGATCACCCACACAAACTCTGGGAAGGTTACTTTTGGGACCGAACCTCGAGGAGATGCAGGCTTTCCCTTTAAGGAACAAAACACAGTCTGTAAGCCAGCTGCAAAAGCAAAATCTCAGCTCTGCCGCATTTGTCTTGACCACCATCATAGCACACTGTGAGACGAAAGGCACTTCATAAAACCTTTTATTGTTACAGAAGAGCACAACTGGAGGCTCTGGCTCCAAGCCTTGTTTTAGGGTTCCAGCTGTTCATTTATTTCTGTTGAACTGCATCAGATAACCAGCCATATATTTAAAACAGCTATACAAAGTCAAAACCAGAGACATAATACAATTTCTTTCCCCTGCAAATAAGCACTTCACCTGTCCACTGAAGTGTTAAGAGCTAGGCTCAGTCTAGAATACACAAAATAACCAAATCACAAAGAAGTACTTTCTCCTGAAAGTGTGTGCAGATGCTCCTGGCCTTCAGCATTCTGGGAGAATAGCACAGGCAGGAATGTACTGTTCCAGACACCCAAACAGTCCAGTGTTCCCGCCAAGCTGCATACTTGAGATGAGTGACTTCATACCGAGGCAGCAGTGCGCTCCGTGTATGCAAAACACACAGCCATGGCAACCAAAGTGACGTCAGGAACATGATACAGACTCCTCTCCATGACCCGGAGCATTTCATTTGCCTTAAGAGTCAAGAATGAGCTCACCGTAAGCACTCCATTACATCAGAGCAGCCGCAACGCAAGCGGGAACCAATCAAATGTCACGGTGTGACGGGTAGAGCGGCGCTGTCCTGTTCCTCTTACAAGGCTTCTGAAATGTTATGTCTGGAGATAAAGTTTCCGCTACGTGTGAGAGAGAAGCGGACGAAATGTTTAGACACAAGCTCAAGTACAAAGTACGAGTGTTAAGATAGTGGCTTTTGAACAGAGGAACAAGACTTCAGGAAGGAAACCAGCACTGGCTGTTGAAACTGCTACACAAATATAGTAATAAGCAGTAAGAGATGGGAGGCCTACAATCTAATATACAGCAAAGCTTGGTAAATGACATTAAGGTTAAGCATTGCATTTTTGTCCCCCACATGGTCTCATCAATGGAGTAATAAGAATGATGTGAAGCAAACAATTATAAACAGCAGTAACACTTAACTTATGATTCGGTCAGCTGTCCTTTTGTGCAACGTGGACAATGTGTGGAAACTTCTTTCAGTTTCTCCTCCAAGCCCAATTTTCTTGAAAGGATAATGGAGTAAATAATCCACTTTTTTCCCCTCAGACTGTATTGCACATGCACCATCTCCACCACTGCTGAGGACATTACATAGCCAGATTAAGTGTAAAATAATCGGTCTTGGAGGAAAAGAAAAAAAAAAAAAGAAAAAAAAAACCCGCAAGCACAACCCAAATTTATGGAGGGTTTCACCCGGCGTAATCTTCTGACCTAATCGACTGGCAGTGATAAGCTGCATGAATCTACAGTCTGGGCAACAAAGAAATCAGCCCCACCCTTACGTCTTCATACCATTCTGTGCATTTATTTTTATTTATTTTAAAAGGACCATTGGTCATGGTGTTACACTTAGTCCCACAAAAGTTCACTTTTTTGGATAACAGCAAATAAACTGATGTGGATGATGCATCATCTTTTTCTCTTTGAAAGGCAGAGGTGGCTTTGCCCTGCTAACTCATTTGATACCAAACACCCCTAACACCATGGTTGTCCATATTTCATACTTTCCTGCAGTGATGTATTCCAAAAGTGGTCCATCTTGAACAGATCTAAGCTAACTAATCTTTAAACCTATTTTTATAACCAACTTTTTCTGAAATCTAAAGCAAAAAAAAAAACCCCACAGAGAAAAGGCTCATTCATAATAAACTTTATTAGATAGTCATCAACATTATCTACAACACTTAGTACAAAGAGGATGGTGGTCTGCAGGCAGGAAGGACACAAGGACAGAAAGCTGAACATCACCCAGCAAGCTGGATGCCAGACAGGAAACTACATTTGCACATCTAAAACAAGATCACGCAGTAAACTGAGAAGGGGCTGGGCAAAGAAACTTGAACGTTTCCTCTTAACTATATCCATTTTACCCCCATCGATACCAGGGGAGTCGATGGTTAGGTCATGGGCAAGGCACGGTACAGTAGCGTCACAACATATGCACTTTAAGTCGCACTTCCAGACCATCACCTCCTCTTCTCAGCACTGACTCAAATTAAAACGGCATTTTTCGCAAATATGCCAAAATTAAAGGCTGGGTGCAACACAGAAACTGATTGGAAGGTAATTCTTAAAAGAAAAAAAAAAAAAAAAAAAGGACCAAGAGCCAAACAGCCTGCTGCTTTTACTATGGTTCGTGCATGTTGCAGAGTTTCACAGTGATGCCATCCTTCTTTTAATTTAAAATCATGGCTCTTTCTCTAAACACAAAGTTCTCAATGGCAGGCACTTCAGATATTACAGTGTTAACTGAGGAAAGGACATGTGGGCTGTAGGAGCAACGAGGCAGGCTATCAGAACATGCTGGCTGTGTAATGTTCTGCAAGTGCTAGCCTTTCGACCTCCGTTATAGACACGGAGGTCAAATCCCGTTTCCCCAAGCCAGACAGCTAGGGCTGGTAGAGCTAACACCAGGCTATATTTAACCCACCAAGAGGAAAGGGGGAAAGCCATTGCCACGCACTCAGTCTGCTACAATGAGTCAACTTATATTTGCATCCTGCTTAAAAAAGGGCCCTCTGTCTTGAACCTCGCATTCAGTTGCAACGCTCCTGCCAATTCTGCGAGGGAAAGAAATGAACAGAAGACTAAAAACTTTAAAAACAGCTCTAGAAATTCATGCGCAACCAGGTTTCTCCAGGTACATCACTGATGCCCAAGACCACCAATTACAATTCCACATCTAGCATTCCAAAAGCTAAACCTGTCGCACATGTCTCAAATGTAGTACTAATTAAAAAGTCTCAGGAATGGAAAAGAAAAAAAAAAAACATTTTTACAAATTACAAAGAGGCAACCATCATGGCAAATGGCTGAGGTTTCAAACTCGTTGCAATTTTCCATCCAGCCATGCAGACATGTTCTTTTCTGGGACAGCTCGTGTCGCAGGGTTCAGTGCGTCTCCCATTGTGTATTCACTATACGACATGACTGAAGCAAACCACAAAAACGAGGGTTTTAAAAAGTGGACGCAAAACATGACCGTAAACACTTCAAATGTGAGACCGAGGCGTCCTTGGTGTAAAAACGAAAGTCCCGAAGTACCAAAATCCAAAGTGAGGAGAAAAATAGTTCAGAAAACGAGTCTGTCAGGAAAAAAAAACAACACGTATCCCAGAGAAAATAGTCGCTCTGCCTTACAAGAAGTAAAAGGCACTCCCATCATCATTGATAGAGCAGGTAGTTCTTGAGAGAGGCGGGTAAAGGAAGTCCATGTATTTCAGTCAGTCGCTCCCGGCCCAACGCTAACCTCACTGAACGTCTGCACAGGTCCATGAGAGGCAGGGGCTCAGCTGCAGGGACAAACAGGAGGAAAAAAACAAAAAAACAAAAACAAAGAGAACGTTACAAACCAAGAACACAAAACCCGCACATTCACAAGAACAAACTCCCCCAAAATAAGGCTTTCAGTCTGTTTCCGCTACATCATCTGTGTTTCATCTTGGTTCTCACTGTACCACCTGCTACAAAGCGCTTACTTCATAACCTCACAAACTGCACTCTAGAGAGGGAAACATTATATATAAGCAGCAGCACGCTTAGGCTTTCGTCCAATTCACTCTGTGCTGAAGGAAACGCATTACAAATGCTATGACACAGGGCCCGGATTCGCTGTAAGCCAAGGTCGGTGACTCCAGAGGCTGAGTAATGCACTGGCTGTGCTCTCTCAGCCAGCTAATCTCACGGGAGAGAACAAAAAAAAAACACCACACGAACACCTGCATCCTGAGCTGATGTGGCACATTAAGACTGCATTAAAAGCATCTTCCTGAAGTCAGACCATCATTAAAATGTTCCTACACCACGTCGACTCACTCGATCCCCTGAAGGGAGGCCCTTTAGGAGCCTTTTCACCGTCTGAGGACGCGCAAAGCACCAGTTGGATGACGGACATGGGTTTGATTAGACAGGACGCAATTGGTGGTCAGGAGGCCGTTTCCTTTGAAAAACAGGGTGTTTATGGGAGACAGCGGAGACCTGGCTAGACTGCTCGTACTCATCGGTGTCGCTCACGTTACTGGACCACAATGCAATGACATCATTTAAAGATCATCGAGCATGACTGAGCATATTGGGGTGTTGTACCACTTCAAAGACATTTAGTAACCGTTTTAGTAATTACAATAGTCAATTCAATTATATTCAAATTACAACCCTAAATTTGAAAAAGTTATGCTATTATAATGAATACAAAATAAGGATGTAAATTTCTAGCTAAACTCAGGCTACGCGACTCAACAGAACGTTCAATCCACACACTTTAAAATGCTGACTTTTCAGTGAACTCGGCATTTAATTCATATTAACCGAAAGGACTTTTGTTTTTTTCCCCCCCATGAATGTTTTTACCAGCTCAGTCAGCTTCAGTGCTTTAGCAGGTAGCTAAGCTCAGCTGGTGAGGACACAAGCACGGAAATTACAGCTTTATTACTGGTGCTAATTCCCCAGACACGTCACAGCTTTGATTTGAGGGCTTCCACTCTGGTTGATCCAAGACGGCAGAGCCACGGTACATTTAAAGCGCCTCATTACACAAAATTGCATTTTATATTGCAGCTCTTATAAATGAGAAACACGTCATCGCCCCACCCACTTTAAACGTTTCCCTGTTAGGTCGGCTCACTACCTCAGAACTGAGCTATTAAGTGGTTTATTTATACACACCTTGGGCGGGGAATAATTTAAGGATTTATAGAGCTCTGTGTGCATCATTGGGCAAAACAATGTTACAGAAGCTTCCTATAGCAGATGTTGCAGAAGCAGGAGACGCATGAAATCTTGCTTAATATGAATTTGGCATGTAGTGAACTTGCGAAAGACATTAAAAGAAAAAGAAAAAGAAAAAAAAAATTAGGATTCAGATTAGGATTCACTGCTAACCCTTCACAACAATGACCGAATGAGTCTGAAAAAACATGACCGGCTTCAAACTAGGTGGAAAAACTAATCATTAAAGAAGGATTAAGAATCCAGGGGTGAGAGTGCATATTTATGGAGCAGATGGAGATCAGCAGTGGAACAATAAAGTGCAGTGGAAAACAGACGGCGGCTAGACTAAAAAATAACTTCGCCGATATTTGCAAGAGTTAGCACTGAGGTCACGTCTCCGCATGAAAACATGGCTGTCTTTTCAAAATAAGTTTCCATAGACTGCCTGCACCAATATAAGCCATTTTAAAGGTTTAACAATCCACAAAACCAACAATGAAGTGCGACATCTAAATTGGAACTTCAAAAAATTTACTACTTACGATCAAGTCCATTGATGTACCGGATTCGGATTTCACAGTGTCCCCAAACTGCACTTACTACAGGGTACAGTTTTCTTCCCTTCAGTCCTCGGAAAGCCACCCCCAAATACTGTCCATCTACGATGAAACTTAAAGTGCCCTCATCCATGTCTAGCACCACCAGAAACGAATCTGGGACAACGAACGTCTCGTCCGGCTCCAGGAAAGCCGGGTAGGTCTTGCTGGGCTGATTTTTGCTGTCGTGGTAGAGTTTGTTTCGGCCCAGGTCCCAGCCCCAGGATTCGTTGTTGTTCCCGACCAGTGCCGTGTATCCTACGGAGTGCAGAGGGGCCTCCCCGGTGGCCACGCCCACTACAGCGTGAGTGCCACGCTGACGTAGGGCCCAGGAGATCTCCCAAACGTGAAGGCCACGTGTGTAGCCGACGCGACCGCGTATGGCGTCCGTACTCTGCGCCACCGGGTGCCGATGGAAAATGAGCTTGTTGTCCTCTTTGACGAAGATGTTAAGCGAGCGGTCATCGTTGTTCCAGGAGTGCTGCACTTGCACCATGGCGGAAGCAGGTGGCATGTCCAGCAGCATGTCCAACCGTGGCGGTTTGCTGTAGTCCAGGGCCTGCAGCTGTTGCTTGAGTGGCCGACTCGCGGGATCCCGCATGTCCACGGTCTTTATGCCCCCTGGAACCTTCTGCCCCATGCTCTGGGTGGTTCGGATGATGCCTTGCGTCTCCCTCCCTCCTCAAAACCCAGCAAGGAATGGCAAACCGCGAAGATGGCCGGGGTTCTGCTCCTTTACCTCGGCCCCGCCACAGACCTCAAGAGTCGTGATGCTTGAGGATCAAAAGGCGCCAGAAAAACAGGTCAAAGGCGGCGCCAATTACACCACCTGTGAGATGAGCACAGAAGAACAAGGCAAACGTTACTGATGATCACGTTCATAGTCAAACGGCAACGTTAAACACGGACACAAATTTCAAGTTCCTCTGCGCCGCACATGTGCAGATGTGTGTTAAACAGGTGTTATATAACCAACGTGGCTTCGTAATTGTGTCAGATGCATTCCGCTATTCTCAAAGCACAGAATTTTTTTTTTTTTTTTTTTTTTAAAGGTTTGTTGCACATCTGTCTCAACAGTAATTGGGGTTTTACAGAGGTGGAATCTGTGGCTGGCTCCGAGGAAATTCCTAAGAGATAAACATTCACACTCCTTTGAGACAGCAAAATGCAATGAAAGCAGTGCAGCCTGGGAGAATCTTGCTATTCACAGGTCCTCGTTGTGAACATTATACTACAGATAATGCGTCTGGGGGATTTCTCACTGTAACATTACATCACATGATGAGGCAGTGCGCATATAAATCACTACTGCTTACAACATTCAGCACAGTCACCACAAATTTTTCAATAGGAAAT
>JAQQZR010000015.1:8626267-8646676 GCA_030068235.1 Notoglanidium macrostoma | reverse complement strand
GGGGGGGTAAGAGAAGAGAGATGGCAAGCCATTTCCTCCTTCAAGCTTGTCTAGGCAGAAGATAACGGGAAAAGCAATAACATGTCTGGCTTTAAAAATATATAATATGCAGCTGTGTTGTTTTTAGGAAAAGCCACAAGCAGCAATATTCTGTCTGGCTCCCAGACAGGCCGTGGCAGAAAAAGATGACAAAACCTCATTATATAGGGAGTCTGCATTTACCAGTGCAGGCTGTGATATCTTTATCCACCGTCCTGCTCTATATATATACACACACACACGGCAGAATTTCTTTGCAGAACAGCTCTATGTAAACGCAAAGACAAAAGGGGAACCAAGTCCCTCTGTGCTAAATGCTGGAGCGCTCAAGGGGCCAAGTCCTAATTGAATTGTAGACAAGAGTTCATTGAGGAGCGTCTTGGTCCTTGTTCTTATACAAGTAAACAACCATTTAAATGGGTCATGCCTCTCTGGTGATGGCCTGACCGAGGAGGGGGGGGGGGAGGTTTTAAAAAAAAAAATAAATAAATAAAAAAAAAAAAACCAACACACACACACACACACACACACACACACCACACACCATACACAAGTGAGCGGGTGGCAAATTTGCAAATGCAGACAATAGCATTCTTTTATGGCAGTCCAACCTTTAAAATGTTTCTTACATGTTAATTTGCAACTCGAGGGTTTAAAATTTCCCTTCCGCTACAGCTACATGGAAACACACGATAAAAAAAGTCCATCAAACTACATGCACTACAAAACAATTCTGAACCAAGATTCCCAAATAAAATGAAAAAGTGGCAAAAGTATTGTGGCCAAGGAGCTCGCCTGTGTGGGAGAGCATGACGTATGGAAATGACACCATGCTGCCGGGTCACTTCGACAGGTTTATTTTGGTACCTGAGGGCTGTGGCTCCTGCTGCTGGTCACAGCGTCTGGCCTCGGATTATGGGCGGCTGATTGAAATGCACAGGACGCTATGTGGATTTGCAGGGTCTGGGGAACACTGGCAGCTTGTGTCTTATTCACCAAGATCACATTTTAATACCGATGCTAATAAGGGCTTTCCTGGAACCAAACTAACAGGTGACGTGCCAAATTGGTGCCACTTTGCTCTATAAAGCAGTCTATTGGTCGTGCCTTTAATAGAGAGTAATAGAAGTGCGTAGAGCAAGAGTGCGTAGCCAATCAGCAGAAATGATAATTAACCGCAGTTGCAACGTACTGCCTTTCCAACAGTGCAGCACAAAGCTGAAACGGGGACTGCAGCACGGACAGGTTGTAGTCACACACTCGAGGCATCTTACAGGTAACTGCGAGTGCGAGACTGGGAAGGCAGATGATGGCAAGTCATGGTGTAAACAGTAATGTCCTACCTGGACAGACATGATAAAGTGGCAAGCAAACAGCACATTTCCTGGAGTTTTATTCCCTTTACTCGGCCCAAACGGGTCTCTTTTACAACAGAGAACAAGGCGTGCATTTGCAGTTTTGATTGTAGCAACTGCTCGAGCGCTTGGTTTTCCTCTTAATTTTTTTTAAAACCATTTGCTAACTCTACAACAAGAATATAACCAATACCCAAAATAGCAAAGCTGTGCAAATAAATTGCGATGTGTGCCATTTTCAAGAACAAGTCACAATCTCACCCAAGTCACTTCAAGGGAAGCGCTTAGCAAAGGCCATTTCAGTTACAGTCAGTCAGCAACTAATGCCGCACTTGCGGCAGATGGAGAAGTAGCAACAACGCATGCAAAAAATGTTACTACAGAATGATCACATAATGAACAGAAAACCTGGAGTCAATCATTTGGAGGTTTATGTGAAGCAAGAGTGAGGTGTATTTTCCCTAATCAGTGTGGTTTGTTTGGCCAGGCGAGTACACGGCAATGGTGCGGACCAAACTTGCCTTGTATTTTGGGTTGTGGGCAGATGCGACTTCCTAGATTGTCCTTTGGCTCAGTTGTGGAGAGCCAAACATCCAAATTCTGGATATTTGGAGCAACGAACAAGGAGAGAAAAACCCTGGATGACGACACAAAGTAGTTATTTATTTATTTATTCCTTTACTTAGCACCAGGTCAATGCTGCCCATTTTCAGGTGATTTGGCTATGGTTCGTTTTCTTTGTTCAATCGCTGTTCTTCGGACCACTGAGTTTCCAGCTAAACCCACCTACAGCCATTTTTTTGTGCATTTCATTTAATTACATGCTAAATAGCCAACAAACTCAAACTACTCAGTGTACGAGTTCACCGTGCTGCAGAATCCGATTTGTATTGAAAGGAGGAGTTTCTGCTATGCTCGTAATGACAAAATAAAAGCACTTTGAGCAATTCCAACAGCGCATCTAGTTTTGCTGACTCACTTCCTTATAGGTCTCACTTATCTACCTGCCCAAGTCAATTAATCTAAGCACAGACTCCATGGAAGAAGCATTCTGAGAAACGTGCTGCAACACAAAACTGTTTTAGCAACTCAGATTAACAATGTATGCGCGTGTGTGTATCTCTCTCTCTCTATAGTTAGTATGCATGTGTATTTACATCACTATATTTATATTACGTGCTTCAGCACACCAGTCAAACTAGTTTTATTCAATTTCACAGTGAACGCACAACAGTTTTAGGAGACTATAAATAACTACCTTATGCTAAACGTGAACGCATTTTCTCCATGCAAATCCTAGAACAATGTCTGGCACGTCCGTGCAGTTTGACAACCATCTTTATAAAGAGCATCTCCTTTTGCTGACTGGTTATAAATCAGCCTCGTGATTAATTGAACAAAGGCTGACCTTTAACCCAGTTTGAATAAAAGGTTCACTTAAGAGGGTTTTTTTTTTTTTATTTTTTTTTTAAGAAAATGACAGCCTCCTAGACCTAAGCATGCCTGAACAGTGGCAAGAAAAAAGAAAAAGAAAAAGAAAAAGAAAAAAAAAAGGGGGGGGGGGGTGTTTAATAAATGGAAAAAAAGGACAGTTGAAATACGAGAATGCTTCTCAAGTCCTTTCAGTGAACTTCAGATGAACCTGGGCTCACCCTGGATTAAAGCAATAACGCAATTCGATCACATGCCAGCGTACTCGCTTGGGCGCACAGCTGCCTACACAGCAGCCGTGAGAAACGCACACACGCGGCACACTCCCTGACTAGACGGGTCCAACAGCTCCGAAATGGGCGCGGTCATAACCAACCCATGCCATCATGCTGCGCTAACACGTACATGTGCAACTGTCAAATCAAACTTTGAAATGAAGCACTCCCTTTTTAGGCACACGCCCAAAGTGATGAAGCATCTTCACCCATCATTAAGACGTGACAGTGGCAGGACTCACATCCTGACGAGACGCACTGACAGCCATGCGGGCTGCTGAATCACCACACAGAGCTCTTTGATGCCTCCGCACATTCCCGAAAAATGCACTGACTGTCTAAATTGTTGCAACAGAGCTGCGTGCGAGTCAGTTAATCAAATCAATGGAGCAGATCTATGCACTTTCAGGAGTGTGAGCATTTTTGATCAACTGAAATAAACTCCGAGCGATTAGTCAGCACTTTTTGCACATACGTAAAAAACTCTGACCGCTCTTAAAAGAACGGAGGGTTTTTTTTTTTGGTTCGTATAGGCGGTGTTGCAGTTTGTTTAATCCGTGCACGGTGAACACAAAGTGCTCCAGGTTTGCATGTCCTTCTGCCATTGTGCTTTAACCCTCAAGGTTTGCCATAGACGGATCACATGCAATTGCACCGAGGTGCACGGAAAAGCAGACAGACATAACCATGGAGTGTAATGTGAACAGAAAGAGGACGGATGCCCCATCAGAGCTGAAGTGGACCAGAAAGAGAACTAGTCCTGTTTCAAGTGGACTCACAATGTGAACGCCAAGAGAACAAACGTCCCTTTTCGGTCCACTTTAAGTGGACCGGGTTTGGTTCATTTAAAAAAAAAAAAAAAAAAGACTAAATATTAAAACGTCCATTAGGTGTTTAGGTCATGTTTAAAGGTCACATGTAAAGAAATCCAACTAATGTCTAACTGTAGACAAAAGAAGATCAGAAATTTTTAAATGTGAATGTACATACAATCTTTTGCAATAGTAATTCTTGCTACATCTTCAGCACCGAATCATTATATGTCATCAGAACTGTTTGCAAGGGTTTACCGGAACAAACTCCTGAAAACACAGTTTATAGTCTCTCATAACAGAAGGCAGGCAGTCCATAACTGTCCAGTTTAACAGTCTAGATAGAGGACAGCAAGGCCTGATGTGTGAAAGTACAGATTTTATCGTTACCCATATAAATTAAAGGGTATGCGATGACTGGGATAAGGATGCTGCTGTTTTGGCTGTGGCCTCATCAGAGGAAGATTATACCGACTGGCACAATCTGGGAAACATTTATTTCAAAGCATGAATTGCAGCTTTTCTTCGAGGTAGATTAAAGTGAAGTGCTTTATGATTTATACGTGAATGGGCGATCTAACCTTAAAACGAATAAACACGGTGTACAAACAGCTCAATCACCAGCTCATCAGATCAACACCGCTTTGTTTAATTTCTACCTTCATCAAGCAGTTCAAAACATGTAGTATGAGGTAAAAATGAAATCACCACTAGGCTGTAAAAACACATTTGTAAAAACACTTTTAGAGGCTGCCGGCTTTAAAAACAAAAGACGCAGTCCTAAACGAAATGCTGTTAACCAGTTCCATCCATTTCCTCCTTTGCCATATTAAGGCCCTGTTTACACTTGCTTTTAAGATGCGTCTTGAGCATTCAGGTCACATATGGACTGGCGAGACGCACTGCTGTTTACACTGCGTTTTCATGCGGCTCCAAGGTGTCCAGCTGACCACGGTTCTGATCATTTGCGCTAGGAGGTCAAAAAGGTCCCCACGCAAAATTATATTAAAACGTTAAACCTGCAACATATCGTCATTATTTTCTAGCACTCCAACAATCAGTGCTTCTCTCCATTTGTTTCTTGCGCGTCACGCGGTGACCAAAACAACCTCCGCGTCCAGCATTAATGATGTATTTTCCGGTTACGTCCGTGTTGGGGACACATCGGGACGCATTAGCGTTTACGCTACAGAAGGTATGCGGTTAAATGTGTTCCAGACCACCTCGGCAAGTGGTTTGAGCGAATGCTCAATCAGATCGCTCAAGACATATTTTAATACCAAGTGTAAACGGGGTCTAAATGTTTTTGAAGAGGTTTTATTGTAGACCTTTCCTGAACTCGGTGTGCAAACCTAAATATTCTGAGGTAAAGCATGTATTATTAAAATAATGCATATTTAAGTAACATCTAAGTATTGTGATAATACAGGGGCTCCTCGTTTTATGACACAGAGCCGTTCCTACGGCAGTGACGGAACCCAAATTTTGGTGCAAGTCGAAAAAACACCCTAGCCTAAGTCACTTATCTATCCTAACATTTACCTAATCTAGAACATAAAAACACAGCAAAGCGAAAAGGACAAATGTATGTTTAATATATAATGTTCGCCGCTGAGCTCCCTCACTCGTACGCCACGTTACTGCGTACTCTTCCGCTGCACGCAACCAAATTAGTACGCCCACGTAGTCCGCAAGCACGGCACTAGCGGCGTAAGCTGAAACACTCGGGTGTCGATTTTTTTAATTTTTTAATGGGAGTGAGCATCCTAAACCCGAAATGTCGTATGTAACCCGAGGACCTAATGTATATTTGCCATATCGCTCGCTCCTAATAGGAAGCGTATACATAAAGTAACTGGAGCTTATACTGCATATTAGAATGTGTACATTTGCAATCAGAAGTTTACATACAGTTAGCATGGATATGGAGGTCATGGCAATAATGGCCTTCAATCATTACTTTGAACTTTTCTTTTTCTTGGAAAGAATGATTACAACATACATTGTTATTGGGGGGGGGGATTGGTGCACAAGTTAATAAACTTTAGATTTCTTGAAATCAACATAGGATCAAAATTATACATACAGCATCAAAAGTATATACACATCCATTTTTTCACAGATTATTAAATTTGGAGTTAAAAATGCCTTTAAACTTGTCTAGGACTCTTAACTTCCTGTTACACATCAAAGTTGCCTACAGCTGGTAACGTCTCCGTGTGCAACACAAAAAGGGTTTGTTTGACAAGTACAAGTTAATATGAGGTGTAGCAACTTTGCATAGGTCTGGAAGACGACCCAAACCGTCACCCTCAGCATAGTCGGATGTTCAGGAACAACCTGCTGCTATGAACTGGAAGCGCCGGGAACGCTACATTACACCGTCTACATTCAAGCCAGTTTTAGATTGCCATGGACTGAAAGGCTGCCTACCAGGAAAGAAGTTTGCAGCCGAACACATAGACAAATTAAAAGCCCTCTGGAGGAAGGTTTTTTTGGTCAGATGAGACAAAGACGGAGTTGTTTGGCCATAACGACTAGAAGTACAGAGGTTGTTCAGCATGGTGGTGGTGGCGGCATCAGGCTCTGGGGCCATTTTGCTGCCTGTGAAACTGGTTAATCGCACAAAGTGGAAGGAATAATGAATTTTCAGGATAACCCATAAACTATTAAACATGGACACGACTGTGTCCGAATAGGACAATGGCTCAAAAATATATCAAAGCTGCTGGTGGAATGGATGAAGCAGGCGAACATTAAGCTTAAAACAATCCTAACTTCAACCCTATCGAAAATATGTGGACTGAGCCAGGTCATGAAACCAATCAATTTCACTGAATTCTACCAAGAGGAGTGGTCAAATATCCAACCACAATTCTGCCAGAACCTTGTTTATGCCTACCAAAAGGTGAAAGCCGTTAAGGGACATTTACCCAAATATTACGCATGTTGTATGCATTTCTTTTAACCCTGTATATATAATTTTGGCCCTGTGTTGATTTCAGAAACCCCAAAATTAATTAAAACTTGTGCACCAATTCTTGATTTTTTTAAAAAGATGCATGTTGTTCAATCATTTTTCCCCCAGAAAAAGAACAGTTCACAGAAATCACCGAAAGCCCAATACTGGTATGACATGCCCATAATGACTGCATGTAAACTTCTGACTCCAACTGTACATCAAATATTTGCTGCATACAAATCGTGTATTCACTTTTATTCTGAAAGGTCGTTGTCCACAAAGTTAATGGTCCGTACATGAACCTTCACCACACACTCAAAATCCTCTCTTGATGCTCTACAGCCAACTTTCTCACAACCACAGAGAACATGCAAAGCAGTAACACCAGCTGCGAACCACAGAAGCGTTGGCATCGGGTCATTCAGCTTCAACTGAAAGACACAAAAAACACAAAAGAGCAAGCCCGAACCCGTAGCCATCCACTCATAGGCAGTGAATAGTGCAGCCATGCACCATCATTAGTGGTAGAGACGTAATGAAGACACTAGAGAGAAAATGACATTTTAAAATCAACACATTCATGAACAAGCTTCTAAAGAATAATGACTGAAACCTACACAGTGGGGTATCGAGACGAACCAACACGCAGCTGTACCAGAAAAATGGCGAATGCTAAAGAGAAGAATGCAGATGTCCTAGATGTGGCAAAAATGAGATTTTCACAGCTAGGAAATTAATTTGCCCGACATGTTTAAAGCCACTGACTAACAATGCAAGGCAAGCTCAAACAGTAAGCCGATTAGCCAACACGAGATACCACTTCCATCACACAAATGCACCGAATCCCATTTTTGATTTTACTTCCAATTTGGTTGTCTGCTGAGATGGTAAACACTGACCTGAATCCATCTGTATTTCATTTAAACCAGTGTGTGCGCTTCGTTGACTTAAAATAATATAATGACAGAAATGACTGAATAATCAGTTTAGCCATCACCACACATGAACAGAGTTTAACCACAAAGACAACTGGTTGTTTTACAGGCTTCGTCTATAAACAATGCATCGAGATCTTTCTGAAACATGGTGTTCTTTAATGGTTAGCGTTTTGCCATATTACGAGGTTATTGCACGTCATAACAAAAGCAGATCTTATCACTTACCCCTTTGCGCCTCAGTTAAGTGTCACAGCAGTTCACCGACAGGTGCCATAAAACAAGGCCAATGACTTGGAATAACCCTGCATTCCCAGCAACGCTTCGCTTCACAGTTTTACCTGTTAAGGCAATCGACAAGCTGGAGATGTGGAGCGGGGCCTCCTGAACGAATCCCAATGCAGCGTTAGCTTCGGCATTTGAACATTAAATTTATGAAAGTGTTGCATTTAAAGAATGGAAAAATCCACAAAGCCTGAAAACTCCATAAGCCAGTGTAATAAATATAGCAAGCGATCTTACCTTTATGTAACGGAATGGTTTACATTTACAGAAATGCAACGCCTGCTAAATGTTATACGATGTTAACGGTTATCAAATGCAATATGCACCCAACTATAATCTCAGCTTCTTACATGCAACATTTCTGCATAGTTATTGAAAAATGTTACATCAAATAAATGTATTATGCATAATGTAGAATGTGCGTCTACACATTTGCGTAACCGAAAACTTTTTGCAGCCAGTGACTTATTCAGGGAAGAGGAAACTATTCGGATATCACTGTAGTCTCATTACTTAAAGGTGTACAATAATATCCAGGATACTTATTGGAGCCCTCGAGCTTTTTCTTCCAGAGATTTTAGAAGACACATCGTGCCCAAGTAGACATTATTTACAGACCTACCGGTTTGTGTTACGCTTTCAATTCAAGTGACGACTAAAATGGGCTAATAGCTAGAACACAATAAAACCTCTAGATACATGCTATCTACTGTACAGGATGCGTCCCCCACCCACATCCGCTATAAACTTTGCTCAAATTTGAAAACTTAATGAGGGTCACGTCTCGATCTTCAGACACACCGGCTCGGTCAGGCAAAGTCAGCAGTTTCCCAAAAGAGCCATCCAAACCCAACCGTCACAGTTGCACATACGGACACAAACGGCTCAGACATCATAGCTCTTTTTATACACACACAGTTACAGAAATTCCTGCATGAAATTGGTTTCCAGAGCGTATTCAAGAGTTCCCCTTAAGCCTCAAGTCTGTTATATTAATCAACATACAAACAAGAGCAATTGCAGATAAGCACAGCCTGGTCTGAAACGCTCATTTCCTAATAATTCCTGCAACAGATAAGTAAATCAGTGCTGAGAGAGACTTTACCAAATGTCGTCAAATGAGCTAGATATAGCATGCGCTCAGGAAGCCTTCAGAATTCCGCACATGACAAAGAATAAGTAATCCGTCGACGTGTACACTGAACGGTCGTTAAGAAACGCTCGTGATTGAGGTGAAGAAAAGCGTATGCGATTCTGAACTATGACAACTACCCTCCGTCATCAATCCTTGAGTAAGTGTGTGTGTGTGTGTGTAGATGTTTGCGGAAGCCAAACCGGCCTGAAAATGTGTCGGATTAACAGACGTTTTGACGTTTGATTTTATTCGTAGTCATGTGTTTGGGTTGAGAAATGCCAATCATGTCACCAGATGTGTGTACTCCACAGCTGATGTGCGTTTGGTGATGGCCTTTTAGAGACTTTTGTGGGCAAGTTCAAGAAGAAAGCGCAAAACGGATAATCAACGGCCAAAAAAAAAAAAAAAAAAAAGGAAAAAGGCAGAAGTTGACATCCATTTGCCTCAGGTTTACAAGAATAAACTTTTTGTTTTGTTTAGCAGCATATCCAGTGGACTCTCAGCACCTGAAAAGACCACAATATGGAGAGAAAATAGAGGTGAATGGGTGTATTGCATCCAGTACAATAAAAAGGGAAGTCAAAGAAAGTGGTTTGACATTAAACACGAGTGCAAAAAAGGTATTACTGGTTCGTTGCCTACCAAACCACGACAGAGCTTTTTAAAATGGACCAGACACGGTAACAAACGGACATGACTTTCATTTTCCTACCAGTCTCTAAATACCCATTGCCTCCTAAAGGGCATCATGTACAGACTCATCCAGTAACATTATTTCCTTAATGCCATTCAGGACTTTATGAAACAAGACTTATTTCAAAAATTTTATTCACACACTCAGGAGCAGGATATGAAATGTTTGAGAATTGAAAGGATTTACAAACACTCGTATACAGTTTAACAAGCGAGGCCCATTGTTTGCCTGTTCCCTGGTTATCCCTCTGGGGAAAGCATTGCAGGTTGAGTGTTGCCTTCAGAAGAGGAGTGTGCAGACCGCA
Organism: Notoglanidium macrostoma; assembly: GCA_030068235.1. NCBI lineage: Eukaryota > Metazoa > Chordata > Actinopteri > Siluriformes > Auchenoglanididae > Notoglanidium > Notoglanidium macrostoma. The sequence continues at coordinate 8,636,449 of JAQQZR010000015.1, read as the reverse complement.
CCTATGATCAGGAAATCCTCACCTAATACGACAAGAATCAGCGGCTCAAACCTGTCTCGCTTCAAATAGAATCTTTTAGTCCTTCGTTCCAACACAAACTAGTTAATGCATCACATTAGCACTAATCATTAAACTCAGCCTTATAGCAAACATTGTGCATTTGCTGATACGGATATAGTGACGTTAGATCATATATTACATCTGACTGCCAACTTGGGGAAACCACTGTTAAAGAATTACACGGAAACCTCATACGTTTACAGAGGAACCCAAATCAGTCATCCTGCCACATTCAGCAGAACTGTTCACAGCGTTTCAGGACTGCAGACTGGCCTGAATTCTCCTATACAGTGGGGTTTCAATGGAAGAGGATGGGACTGCTCAATAAACAGCACCGAATCTGTGCTACTGCTCATTTGATGAAGCTTGATAAATATGCCACTGGTATAACCACTAAATAAATATTACGCGACGTGAAATTTCTTGCCATTTTTGTTTAGAAGTGATCGGAATATGCAAAATCAAAATATAGGAATGTAGAAATGCAGCTGACGGTTATAGCGTTTCAATTCAGTTAGAGTACAGGGTTGTCAGGTCCATAGTTTCAGTGGAGAATCGATCATCTTTTGTCTCACTGCCATGTGCTGATTTATAGGCTAGAGGCTGGGGGTTGGATTTCTGCATACTTTTTATTACTTTTACTGGCCTCTTGCAATCCACAGTGAGTGTTTCGTGGTGCCGGTCCCAAGCCCGGATAAAATCGCGAGGGTTGACCCGAACAGGGAATAAGCCGAAAGAAGAAGAACTAGCCTTTTGCAATCCAAAAAAATTTAAGGTGGATCAAACAGTAAGTGTCTGGCCCGTTGCCATGATTAAAATAAAGTGGATTAATGGATGAAACGTTAATCAAGCATGGACAAATCATAAATATCCAGTGTACATATAAACTATCTAATGAAAGATCGTTTATGAAAACTGCATGGTTTTCTGATTTGATAGAGTTTGATACCATCTTTGAAAGCATCAGACTTTGAGTTTTACCACTATTGACTACCGGGTATCGCAGTTTACCACGGACTCACATTCCAGGAAAGCAAACCGTTGCAAATCTGATGCCTGTGTCTAGCAGAAAATGTTTTTATTCATCTTGCATTGTGTTGTGATCATGACTTCAGTAAAAACAATTGAAACTACCTTTGTCATATGCATTACAGTAAAAGGTGGGTTGAGGCCGTATGTCCTCAATGGCTCTGTGGTTCTCGTTCCAGCAAAGCCTTCTGTACCATTGTATCCTCGTAGCAGATTTCACATGCCTCACCACACAATTCCACTGTACCGGCCCAGCAGAGGATCAACGCTCATTAAAATATGAACTAAAAATTGGAGAGAAAGTCTGCTTACCTTTAGAACACTCAGGCTTCCACCATACATAGTCAGCCAGTTCAGGCTACAGGCACACGTGACCGCACTAGGGCTCAAAGCAGCTTAGTGGAAGATCAACATTCAATAGGCCTCAGTGAGTGCTGAATACTGAAGCCCAAAATCTTGTTAGCCTAATGAGTTTTCACCAATTTAATCCAGTTACATAACTCAGAACGCCAGGCCAAATGCAGACATCAGAAACCAAAACCTCACCGACACAATAAACACAAAGTAACATTACAAAACAACTTCTAACCAGTCCTGCTCCTCCACATACACACACAAGAAACATAAAATCCAGGAAGTACATTTCAGTAATAATTGTACATATAGTAAATAAAAAATAAAAAAATTAAAAACATCTGATAAAGTACTTTTGAAGTAAACGACATTTACTCCATGAATATACATTCGCCGTCCACTTTAATAGGAACACCTGTACATATTCTCATTTATGCAGGTATCCAATCATGTGGCAGAAAATAACAAACAAGTCATGAGAAATTTACTCTAGAAATTGTTGTGTGTGAAATTCCCAGATCAGCAATATCTGAAATACTCAAGTCAGCCCATCTTGCACCAGCAACCAAGGCATGGTTAAAGTCACAGATTACACTTATTCCCCCATTCTCAGGTTTGAGTTGATATTGAAGTTCTTGACCTGCATCTGCATCATTTTATGCATTGTGCTGCTACCACACGATTGACTGACTGGATAAATTCGCATGTGTACACCTGTTCCTAATAAAATAGACAGCAAATATATACACGTATATGCATTTATTGATTTATTTCATGCAAGTTGTTCACTTACTGATTTATGCAAATCATATCAGGACTCCTATTCCCACGTTAATTAACAGAATTGAACCTTTACAATAGGTCTGTGATGTGAGATCACACAATGCCATGTTTACTATAGATCAGCTCATTCTAAAAACACGGCTGATGAGCTCCTCTCTCACGAGTCATGTTAATTAAAATAAAACGGACATGGCCTCGAGTTAAAGGTTGCAAGATTTGCAATCTTGATATTTGTATTAGTATTTTGCAAATTTTTTTTTTTACCACCTCTCAGATAAAAAACATTATTTTGTGTGTAAAAGGTAAAGCAAAGTATAAAAAATATATATATAAATAACATAGGAAAAATGGATGTTAAAGCAGCCAATAATGGATTGCAATTAACGATTAATTAATTAATGATTGCAATGGAAAAAAAATTAATGCATTGCAAATAACATCAAAAATGGCACCAACAGGATCCACACTGGCATTGCCTCATGTCGCAGCACAGCAGTTTTCAAAACTGGCACCAATACCAGTAATTTTCCTGCTTAGGGCTACAACTTGATTGCAGGTTAAGATAATTTTATGGCTGGCCATTAAGATTAACATGATCAATATTCCATATTACGATTGCATCAAGCAATTTAAAAAAACAAAAAAAAAACAAACAGGAACTGATCATCAGGCTAAACACGATCAATCTAGAACTGATGAATACATAATTTATTACTTGTTACCACAATACGGACATCACAGTCACCTTAATTATGCAAGTGAACCCTAGAACAAACCTGTGTTTTTTTGTGTACTGTAAGCTTTGCAGAGGTCCAAGATAAGTGTTCCTTTAAGTGTCCACCTGCTCACTCAGGTAACAAGAGTAAGCTTGCCCTTTCTTTAAAGAAACTTTATATAAAAAAAATAAATAAAAAATAAAAATAAATAATTAAAAAAAAAAAAAAAGCACTGCATGCTCACATTTATATCACATCAGAATCTAAACAAAAGCAATGTTAACATACCAGAACACTGCCCAAAACATGCAACACCGTGAACTGGGACGAGGCTCATTTCATTGAGGCGCTGTCCATCAGACACTAACTAGCAAGAGGTGTGGAAATCATGCCACAAAGTTTTATTAACTAGTTCAGATTTCCAAATACCATCTCTACAGTGGAAGTGGAGAAAACCTGACTGACACATTTCAGAACCTTACTATTACAAGTTTCTTCCAGTCATCTTTCAACAAAGCTACAATATTATACAGTCAGTTTCGGTCCACTAATCTAATTGCTCGAGTGGTGTTCCCCCCTGAGTACTTCGTATTTCGTATAACCTCGCTGAGACGTTTCACTATGTGCATCACTCTACTCGACACTGTTCAAGAACTAAAATTCCACTTCCCGGCTCAAAACAGTTATCAGCAGACAAGGTAAACACCACATTTTTAATGAACATAACGTTTGACTTAAAACAGGAATACTCGTAACATGAAGATGAAAAGGAAGAAGGGAAGCCAATTCTACTAGAAGCACCTTTAGTGGCAATGTACAAATCAATGCGCACTAGCTAGCAACTAGAAAACATGCTATAAAGTGACTTGTGGCTTCTTTGGGATCCATTTCCACTAGAGGAGCAAACAAACAAAACATTTGGCGTTATTGTGCCCGAAATGTCAGTTACTGGATATTAATTTCTTGTTTATAGAACATTGTATAGAAGCAATATTACACTCGCAGTCGTACTGGCTTCATACCTACGGCCGAATTCTTATTAATTATTAAATTCGAATGAACCGTACTCTTGCTTGTGCGATGTTGTTAAATAACACTGAGATCATGATTCGTCAGAACCATCGTACCATTATACTCCCTTTGAAAGTATGTGTTGAGGAGTGTGACGAAGCATGGCCAACGTTATTTGACAATCAGAAAACAGAAAGCACGTCTAATACTGACTGGTTAATACTCGAGACAGTAAAGCCTTAACCCAGTCTGTAGTGGAAAAAAAGGAAACCTGTATGAACTCTTAAAGACCTACTAATGGCTCCGTTTCCAACCAATCAAATGGAAAGGAAAGACTAAACACCCTCATGTTAACAGGTCAATAGATGGTGAAGATGAGGTTTAGTTACTGACAACTTCTAACCTGAAAGAACCAGCAAGTGAGACTGAAAACATAAAACCCTGCACTCTTGGGGAACAAAAGGATTCCTCAAGCATTCTCTGGATGTTTAGAGAGGGTTTCTAGTTGTACTTGGAAAAGCTTTTCCGTAAGAGAAATCCTTTTTCTAGATTTTTAATATGTAGGACCTTTAAGGGGTTTCTACAAAGGGACAAACTGAAGAACACTTCAAGACACCGGAGGTAAACCGTTTTCCCCTAAAGGTCAGGGGCTGCTTTGTACATGACAGCAAGCTCTGGTATACACCAAAGGTTTAGTCTGAGACAGAAAAAGTTTCATTAGTCTAAGTGTATTAAAAAGCAGGGTAAAGTGAACAGTCAGACTGAAGATTATGGTCTCAGTCCCCCCCCCACTCAAAACGAAAGTGAAGCATGTAGCCGGCATTTTCGTTTTGCAATACAGAAGTACTAAAGACCCTTGCCTAAGTGTGTCAAACGTTACATAACAGTGCTGTACTAAACTAGACTGCCATATGTCCAATGGGCGGACATTATTTCAAAGAACTATTCACGTAAGAAGTTGAACAGGATGTCATATTCGACGTAGCACTTGAACGCAGCGTGCTTTGGGGTTTTTTTTTTTAACGCAGCAGCCGGTAGATCAGGTACTGACTGTGTTAGAAATGGGTTATTTCAACTCTGTCGTGGCCAAAACACCTTCCTGAAAAACACATCTAGGCTGTAAACGAGCCCAACTCATTAGCCGAACAGGTGTGATGTTTACAATAGCAGAGCGTTTGACTGGGGGGAAAAAAAACAAACTGCGACAGGATGCATGTTCTGGCTAACGCTACAGTGCAGCGTTCAACAGCACCACAAGTTGCGCGCCCTGAGCGCACTTACCTGTAATAGAAGGCAGGCTAGCTAATGAAACAAAGACATTACAATGCCAAAGGTCTCAGTTTTATATTGTTTAATGAACCGAAATGAATCAGGGTAAGGTTGATCGTATTCCATTGTTGCTATTGTACCAGGTGTTACTACAAAAAAGGAGGTCCGGTGAACTGTACCTCCTCGATTACAGGAAGTGATCATTTCGTGCACTCGACTTCGCTGTTTATATTTACAGACAAAGCTGTAACAAAGTGACGTTACTGCGTTACAGTGTCCCTTTTCAGTAGGATGATTTAACATGCTTCGGCGTCTATTAACACGCCGGCTTTCGCTTGCTTGCCTGTTATATGACCCATGTAATGTGTGGCTACACAAACACATCCCGGTTCAACAAAAGCCTCGCACAATTTGTGTACACAACGCCGAACACACGCACAGACTTACCTGCAGCTGATGTGGCCTATACACTAAAACGAAGCATAAGTCTAGCAGCGTTTACAGAGGCGCCTTTTAAATTGTATTCCCGGGCAAACCCATGGCTTTCCGCCCTGTTCCTCAGCTCCTCTGCTTTTTTTTATCAGGACTTGTATTAGGGTGATATGATGGCTGCTACAACGAGAGAACCAGCCCTTAAGGTCACGTGGTCAAATAGCTCCCAGCTGCTAAGACCCGCCCACCCAGCTGCGTTAAAATCTACGGCTGTGTCCCAAATCGCTACTGGCTCACTAAATAGGGCTCCAAAAGCCCGTGTTACTGTGCTAACTGGTGTGCCATTCCTGCACAACAGTATACTTAACATGGATAGGAATAATTTATACTACTATAGAATGCCATACGTGCAATAGGGTGCGTACTATTTCCATGAAAGTTTTGAAGTGCACTAGGATGTTGTTCCGGACAAAGTATTTTTATTTATACGCTTAACACGCTATAATAGCCTAAATTCATCAACCGGTAGATCAGGTATTGAGCGTACGTTAGAGATTTACGATAACAAATATCAAGATATAATTTTCTCTTAAAAAATAAAGAGAAATAAAGAAATAAATGTGGGTTACACTGTGAGAAAAGAGGTAGGCTGCTCTACAGGTGCTTAGTGACCCCCAATTTACAAAAAGTGTAGCCAGAATTCAAATAATAGCTGGTTTAATTATGTAGGCTACCAAGGAAAAAATTCAAGTACAATATTTATTTTCTTGGGTAACTAAAAATATTAAAGCAGTCTTGAGGGCAACACCACCATCAACTAGGGGCAATTTGTCCCAGCTCCAGTTTAGTTTGGGGCCATTAATAATCCAGACCTAATTTAGCAACAATATTTGCAGGTTAGGTTTTGTCACAGGCCTGGCATTATCCACAGCATATACTCTAAAATTATACTTTAGATCCTTTTTTTCTGAGAGCACAAACGTGGGAATAATGTTTGCTTGCCCTGCATGTTTACTTAAAGCAAACAATAGGACTGTAGGCTATTGAGCTACAGGTGTATCCCAGCACGTCCGCTTTCATGATGACTACTTTGCCACTTCTGCCCACCTGCTCTCAAGCCCCCCTTGTGTTGACTCACTGCATTTCCCTGCACGCAGTAGCAATCATTTCCATAATGATTCAACAGGCAGCCAGGCTCATTAGGCTACAACAGTCTAAACTGTCTGGAGGCCTGCTGAACTCATCCTCAAACCTTTCACAAGACTGCCACACCTTCCTGTCTAAAGCCTGTTGTTTGCAACTGTCTCATTTTCTGGAAGAAATAAAATGAGATCCTGTTTTTGCCAGAAGATAATTTAGTCAGGCTGAGGCATTATATAAATGCACGTTGGTCAGGAGGCCCATGCAGTGGAGAGACAGAGCAGTCTACTTGCAATAATGTTGAGATTAATAGGAATCAGGGGTGCTGTGGAGCGTTAAAAGGCTTTACTGTCCCCTTGTGTTCGGACTGGCTGTGCACACCTCAGACATCAAATGTCCCAATCAGGAACGGAACATCAGAAACAACAGCATGCCCACTATTCAGGAGGGGGGATTATTCCCATATTTCACCCTGTCTGCTTTATTTGTTGGTAGTGCTTGCTTTGATACCTATTACAGTGTATCACAGTAATGGTGTTCCAGCACATAAACCAGAATGTTAATGACTCAGAAATGCCCTGGAGCTTTAACAATGTTGTACTTTTGATCACCTATAAAGATGTCACACACAATCAGATGAATAACACAGCCAAAACACACTTACTTTTTGCACATTTCAGCAAGCCACCTAGAAAAGGAGCAAGTGGACAAGAATGAAATGAGTTGTACCAAACACAGTAGTTTTAGTTTTACAAAACTGGAACCAGTGATATATACAGAGGATTGGAAATGTTTACATACCGTTTGGACAAAATAAATGGGAAAAATGAATTTAGTGTCTTAGTTAATGGTCTGTCATTATCAAAATTAACATGTCATACATGATAAAAAGTCTATATATGACCTAGCAAGCATCAAGCTATTTTATATGTGTGTGTGTGTGTGTGTGTGTGTGTGTGTGTGCGCGTGTGAGTGTATAAACTTATAGTTATAGATACGCATGTGTTTTTATTTTTTATTTTTTTATTTTATTTTATAGGGGATGCAAACTTTTGCACTGAACTGCAGGATAGCAGATAACAAGCAGGCCGTTAATTGTGAATAAGAAAATTTGCCTACCCTCTTAATTAAAGGGGTTCTTTAAGAGGTGTTTGGGTAGTTTCTTAGATGGGTTCTACCAATGCTGCAGGGTTCTACAAACAACGTTTAAACAACCTTAAGCAATGTTAGCGGTTCTAGACTGAACTTTTTTCCAAGAGAACAGTACTCGTATCCTATGAAAATCTGGCCATTGAATAGTAGTCATGTATTGAGAGCTTTAATCCTTCAGAGGACACATGCCACCCCTGTGCAGTCCTGTTTGGTTGTCCGTGGTTTTGGCCACCTCATTTCCACCACACACATGCAGACCTCAGCTCTCGGTGACTCATTCTCTCTATGTTTCCCCAGCATAGATCTCAGCACAAGCACCTCTTTCTTTTCAGAAATAGATGTCAGACCTGAGGTATGTGGGTGCGAATTTTGTCACTGTTCTGACCTTAGGTTGTGCTTAAAGGAAATGTAACATGAGGTAATCTGACATTCACCCACGATATTTAGACTAATCCATTCTCTCATTCTACTTAGTCACACTCCTTGTGTATTGTACATTGTATGGTTCTGACTGTATGCTATTAACAGGTTTCTTTTTCATATATAAAATCTTTCACAATATAGGAACTGTTAGCAAAGGCAATAGTTTTTAATACTAAATCCCTACGATGTGATCTGAATCTCTATGATACAGATTTAACTATACAGTTTTTGTCATTTGTCAGTACGTATCACATATAAGGGCATTAGTCTATAATGGTACATCATTTGAACACTTTTCCACTTCTGGCACTATTTATGAGGTATACTGTTTGCTGTATTTTAGCACTGAAATGTATACGTTTGTAGTTTTCTTTACTGTATTGTGCTGTTGTATTGAATTGATTTACATCTTGTACTTTGCAAATAATCTTTTTATTTTGATTCTGATCTTCGAAGCACAATGACGACTTTAGTATACGTGCAAAACCCTTATCACATATGAAAATATGAAATCAGTATGCGCTCACTATGTTTACGAGCTGAATATGTGCAAATATTTGTGAATTTGCACATCATGTGAGTAGTATGTTAACATTTATGTGTGAAGAATTCAACCACATAACTTACATGTGAAAAGCATGTTCATGTTTTCATGTGACATTTGAACATTTGAAATTTGTATATGAGTATGACATTTGTGATTTTTCTGTAAGGCACCAAAAACCTTTGTAATAATTACAGTATTATACTCATAAATCTGATCCATGACAACAACCAAAGACGTTCTGGCTTAATGCAAATCTGAAGATTTCATAATTTAAAAGATAACATTGTTTGTATTCACGTAATTGTCTGATTTCCTCATTTAAAAAAAAAGAAGGTTTTTTTCTTTTAAATCTCTTTGCTTGTGCAAAGAAGGCACAGACTAATAATAAGCTGAGACTTTTAGCAAGTCATTTGCTTATGCTAATTCATTTTGTTGTGCATTGTTCACAAAATAGGAATTACAATAACCACAAGATTGGTGACTTAAATTATAACTCTAAATTGCAGTTGTAGGTACTTGGAAAAGAAGGAAGAAGCTGCAGGGAAAGCACTTTACTGCCTCCCTGTGTTCATTATCACACATACAGGATGATGGTGCTTTAAAAATGAATGAAATGGAAATGAATTAATATTGACAGTGAGATTTATTTAGGCATATAGTTAATAATGTGGCATAACAGCATGGATTTGCTGTATAATTTAGAAATATTTCCTAATAACGTTGTGCTATTTAGAGTGACGTGAATATCAATTACCATTACCATTTTTTAATTTTGAAAGTTCTAAAACAAAAATGGGAAATGTGCAACATCTTGAGTATTCAATATTTTCCACAATTTCCGAGTCATTATTTAAAGATAAGCAAATTTGTGTAAGCTCATTTAAAAGGTCAGCTATTGTGTGAGTCTTATCCCTTCCATCGAAGCGTGTGTTCAGATGACACGCTGATCGAACATGGATCATCAGGTTTTACACAATCTCGAGTCTGTGTCAGCTCCCGTGCACATTGTCATTGAAGCAAAAAAGGGTGTAGCAAATACTAAGAAACTTTGAAATTCATGTCAATATTTCTAAAATGATACTTTTTACTCAAGTTATTGCTGAAAATATCAACTATCATAAAATCTGTTGTATTAAATTGAAAAAAAAAGAAGCAATTTCATCAGTGGTCTCAGACTTTTGGACCCCACTGTGTGTGTGTGTGTGTGTGTGTGTGTGTGTGTGTGTGTGTGTGTGTGTGTGTGTGTGTGCGCGTGTGTGTGTGTGT
>JAQQZR010000015.1:8577896-8607191 GCA_030068235.1 Notoglanidium macrostoma | reverse complement strand
GCGCACCAATGAAAATCTATCAAGGGGGGCGGGGGGGTAGTATTTTTTTTAATGTCAAGTGTTTGATATTTTTCATGGTTTAAGACAAAATGGAAAACCATACTACACCAGATATCTTGTATTGAATTTGGGTTATTTATTGTCACAATGCTAGTTTATACCTGTATAATGTAATGCAGATCATCAAGTATCAGGCAACATCATTTAGATTTATTTAGAATTTCAATTTGTGCCAATGATTTATACAATCCATTGAGCACAAGCATCTGCTCTGCTTTGCTGTTCACTACACCAGGTCACTGTGTTCTGAGGTTAATGCTGAGCTCAGCCCTCCAGCACCCAAGGCTTATGTTTCTCTCATAGCTATGGTCGCCATGTTAACTGAAGTGTGAGTTTACACCCACTGTCACCTCCACCAGCCCCGGCCCCTTCCCTGAACTAATAGCACCCATTTTAGGAACAGAGGAAATCAATTTACTTACTGGAAAAGTCCATCTAAGTTTTTTGTCACTCAGTGCTTAACAAAGCTAAGGGATTGTCAGTCTCTGAGATCATGTGTGTGATCACTGAATGTGGTTTGTGTTTTTTATTCAACAGCAACTATGTCGGTGGTTGTCCCTTCACTGGAAAACCCCAACTTTACCATAATTCACTCTGTTCCTTCACGCAGAGAAACACAGTTAATCTGTTCCTGCAGCCCAAACAGACATTAGGTAAGTTAGCAGAAATTTTAACATAGATATATAACTTATTTAGATTTTTTTAAATATATATATTGTATAATAATTTAATCTTCCAAAAGATATTCTTTTAAATGGCTTATGAATGAAAATGAGGAGTTTTCAAAACAGTCAAAAAATGATATCTTTATAAATGTGTGCCAGAGATGAATCTATTTATGTATTAATTGATATGGATTTGATATTGGAATTGTAATGCAGTTCATTATTTTTAAAAATCACAATTAAAATAGTATAATATTAAAATTCCCACGAAATTGTTTATTTTCCTATTAAGACCGTTACAAGAAAACAAAGAAGCATTAGTGGAATATATATAATATTTTGTGCGTTATATTTTAGATCCAAAAAAAAAAACACAGTTATGTCCTTGATCCATTTCTATAGTGACTGGTAAGGGAGCTGTGACAATTTTGATATTAAACCATAAAGTTTTGCTCTTCGGGTGAGAAAAAAAATTTTTTAAGTAATATTTTGGTGTATTATTATACTGTGCAGAATATCAGACAGAAACTAATATTTTTATGGTGACAGTATGTAAAATTATATTGAAAAGCTATAAAATAAAAATGTAATATAATACAAAAATATAAAAATATACTGCACGATGTTGCTAAAATATCATACTGTTATTATATTACTGCATGTTAAGATTTACCATATTAGTTTGACCAAAAACCATTATCATCTGTCGAATCACATGAGATTGTTCAGGATGCTCACACACACCATAAACATGTGTTTTATTAGAAGGCTCGTTTGCATACTGCAGCTTTCTGTGCTATCAGTATTGAAAATCCTATAAACCTTTTAACATGAAGCTATATTATTTTAGTATGTATGCTTATATCAGTTTTATGTCACTAGGAGCAATGCGCTGATGTCAATAGTGTATTTTTCTGGCCGAAAGGTGAGGTATTAAATTATTAATGCTCTCCAGTTCTACAAATAGAGCTTGCATTGATCACCAGTCTCTTGAGGTAACTGATACTGTTTAGGAATGCAGTGTTTGCACTTTGTCTTCCCAGATTGTTCCTTACTGTCTCCTGTTTTTTGGAGGGGAACGGTAGCGGGTTTCTCCCTTGTCAGGCATGAGAGTGCTGAGACTAATGTCAGATTTCCCACAAGAGATTTTCATCCATGTTCATTTTTTAAGATTGACATTTTTAGGAAAATTTGAGGGATATGATTTTATTTCACTTTAGAGAGTTCTTTTTTTTTTTTTCAGCCATTTCTATTTAGAGTAACAAATCCCAAAGATCAGTTTAAACGGCATCCACCGTGCTTCTTTAGCGAGAGCTTTGTGAGTGACACTGCCTTTTTTTTTTTTTTTTTTTTTTTTTTTTTTAATCAAACCAGATATTTTGCAGTATGATTAAAAAATGTCTTCTAAGCTCTACACGTCTATTTTGGTCTGTACGCATGGTCTAATTTTTTTATCTTGTATTGTGAAAATACAAATATAATACACAAACATTCATCAATTTGGAATGAACAAAGGGCATGTACAACACATGCCTCAGGTGACAAGTACTTTCCCTTTAAGATGATTAAGCTTGTGGAATGTCTGTTGTACGCTGTGGTAGAATGGACAGGGTGATAGTACAATGTTTGTGTGTGTCTGTATATGTCTGTGTATGTGTGTGTGCGTGTGAGAAAGACAGACAGAAAGAGAGAGAGAGAGAGAATAACTATCACTCCTATACTCTTCCTTCACAGCAGCTTCACCAGATGTCCTTGCAGTGACTGAGAAACTAAAGCAAGCGCAGTGGTGAGCTCATTTACGCATTACTCTTTGTGTCTCTGTGTGTTCCCTCAGTCTGTCTCTCTATTTATTTCTCCATCTTTCCTATCTTATTTCCATATTCCATATGCAATAGCTTGCTCAATGACCACATGTGACCCTTGGGTGCCTGACGTTAACTCTTTTAGTAAACAGGAAGTTTAAAAAAAGAGCACTAGTATTTTCACAACAAACAAGGGTGAAAGACTATGTCTAAAAGGATTATTTGATTCCTGAGGGTTTCGTTTTCAACCAGCAGAAGCAAGGTTAGCCTTCTGTATCGTCACTCACACTGTGAGTAAATTTGAGAGAAGTATAGACGATGACTCAGCATGCTAGGTATGTCAGATTCTTTATATCAACCTATTTTTTAAGAGTAAAGATGGGAATTAGTGAGGAGGTCGTGTGTCAAAGGTGTGCAGGCACACGCACGCCACTGACAGGGCTAGGGGAGTGCCAGCTGGTAGTCGTATGTTTTTCCCCTACTTCCTGAAGGCCGGTATTAGGGATTACATCAGGGTTGAAGCAGCATGGAATTCCTGCCGTCATGTGTCCTCGTCTGCCTCATGAGACACGCGCACAAACACGACGTTGAAGTTTAGCAAGTGCAGCAGAAAGGGGATCATGAGGTTTTTGATTGTGTGTGTGTGTGTGTGTGTGTGTGTGTGTGTGTGTGTGTGTATGTGTGCGTGTGTAGTGCATAGTCTAGTCCAAACACACCTGTCTTTCCTTTTGTTGTGAAGAAAGCTAGAAAGATTTTATGTATGTGTTAACTGACATAAAATTATGGTTTTATGACCACAGTGTGTTTACAAGGTGGTGTTTATGAGCATGATGCGTTTTACCCAGATCAGTTTCAAGATCTATTCAGTGGCCCTGGTGGTTGGATCCACCTGTAATTTTGTGCTGAACATGTGATCGGACAAGTGGTATGTCGGCTCACATGCTTTTCCAGTCAAAAGAGGTTTCCGCCTCAAGCCATCATGTACAGAAGTGATGTACAATGACGCAGCAGCGCACACCTGGCATTGCAGGATCGACAGGGTGTGTGAAATATGGAAATGAAACAGTGTGTCTGATATTTATTTAACAGAGCTTGTCATTGCCATGAGGAGAACACAAAATTGGGCATGGCATTATACATGAGAGTTTAAGCTTACTTACTGTGTTGCAGAACTCGAGATCAGTTTCAGTTTGACTCATTCACTTTCAGTCATTCCCACAATCCTTGGCTCTTGAATAAGGCAGTAAGCAGAGCAGGAACTGAAATAGCCTCCTAATTACAGGTGTGTTTGCTCAAGCACTGATAACACATCTGGCCCCTGGAATGTTGTGTCAGCAGCTATCATAAAACAGCATGAATGGTGCCAGAATGTCCGATACAGGAAGCCAACACAGCTACAGCCTCAGAAGTGGATAAGTTACTGTTTGTTTCTTATCAGCACATTATTGTCCTTTGCAATGATTATATATAAGTTTTATTACATGTCGTGAGCATTCAGTAGAGTCTAAGATGAGTAATTAGATGATTGATTCACTGCCTATTTTTATGAATCATGTCTTTCATGCGATCCAGTGACGCAAATAATGTGGCTTAAAAACAAATATAGACCAATCATTAACCCTGTTGCATGATGGATTCGACCATTTAATGTAAACATTCTGCAATTGCTGTACAATCACAATTACAGTGTAATATAGATCTTTTTTCCCCAATCACACATCTCTAACATGATAAATATTTAGTTTCTTTCATTTGCGCCAGGTTAATACCGCAAAATGAGTCCAATGTTGCAAAAGTTCATTCTGAGATAAAGTGATTTGCGTGCATCAAAAAATGACACACAATTCTACAATTTTTTGTCATAAATGCATTTTTAATCTATAATGTATCCATCACCAAAATATTACACTGTAAAACAACCTATAAATATGACCTTGGAGGCCAAATACAAGTTTACAGATGATTTTCTCCAAACTTGATTTTCTTCTATGATGATGATGATGATACCTTAAACATTTTCGCTAATTTCTCTGGATTGCCTAGACCAAATTTAACAAATCACAGCTTTTTTTTTTTTTAACTGTAGATATAGAATATCCAATTAAACAACTTTTTTTTTTTTGATCAACTAGACTAATTTTGTTGTGATATGCTCCATATTGGGAATAATGACCGAGAAATGAGGCTTTATGACAATGAGGTCACTCGTTTAATTGTACCTGTAAAAACAAGTGCAGATCAGAGACATGACATATGATTCAGTGTCTGATTCATGAAACTGTCACGCAACATCAAAAACATGCGTGATTTGAGCATAGCTGATGATTCAGGTTCAGGTGCATGAATGCAACTCCTGCTCACTATTTAAAAGTGGCATATTATGAAAATCTTACTTTCTCAGTGCTTGTGCATGTACACTTGGGTATCTGGAGTGCCCACCAATCCATAATCCACAGTTTTTTTTGGGCTGCCTGGGTCAGAAATCATGTGATTCATGATCTTATGTCAAGAGAGGAGCTCATTAGAATTAACCCCCCCATCTGTGTAACTCCACTCGCAACTTGAGAACTACCTTTGCGAAGGTAACTGGTGAATAAACTTGCCGTATACACACTTGAGTCACTAGCAGTGGGTTGCCCTATTGTATCCTTAATTCTCGAACTTCATCCGGAGCCTCTTTTTGCTCAGGGTATGACTCTGGTTCAAACAGATATGGTTGCACCACTGCCTTTTCTCCAGCAGCCATTTTTCTCCCAGGGTTAACGCTCAACTGCTGCCATGGTAGCGCAAAGCCATACTCACGTAGGCGCAACCCACAGCAGACGGGGTGGTGTGAGCAGTGGCTCATTATCATTTAAAGGAACAGAAGTCAAACAGGAACAGGAGTGCTGTTTAGACAGGGTGCTGTGGTGCTTTATCTTCGTGGTATTTTGACCGGAGGATATCACAGACATTTTAATAAGACCCCAGGGAACTGTGTCAACTTGTGGCAAAGGAGTATAATACGTCCCCTTTAAATGTCATATGAGTATGACCAGCTCCAAATTAGCCTCATATCCATCTAAATTACATGAAATACACTCTAATAATAGTGATAGTAAGCCAAAAAGAAGAAAGTAAGATCTGACTGAAGAGGTAAATGTAGAGGAGGAGAGGAATTTCAGTGAAGCCGAGTTAGCGATGTTAGTGGTCTTTTTGAAAGCCTCAGAAATGGCACAGAAGGTAAGCACAAAATGAGGACTAAAATATAAAATCGATCAATAAATTAAAACAGCTTCAGCAGAGGAAAGGTTTGACTTTTACAATCGCTTTTAACTGAATTTAACTGAATTTTGTTTGTTTAAAATAAAGCCATCTAATGTTTTGCGTTCAAAATCAAGTAGAAAATGTGAACTCTGTTTATAGCTAGAATTTTGAATTTGAATTATTTGTTCCATTTTTATTTACTTATTTAAGGTTTTAAGGATTTATTTAAGGTTCTGTCTAAAAATATAGGTGAGCCAAATTTCCGTCCTTAGTAATAAATATAATCCTGGAAAAAAAAATGAAACACTCAAAATCAGATTAACAAAATGAATAAATCATGTATGATGTGTTTTAGTGTTGAAATCTGAGAGTTTTATGACCTCAAAATCCACCATGATATCCAAACTCGCTTGCCTGTCCAGATCTCCACATCCAGGTCAGACCACCACATCATGGTGCCTCTTGCACACAAATGCTTCACAAATTACTCAACTCAAGTGCTAATGAGCTGATAAAGATCCAAGTCAGCTAATTCTGACTCATATTTACAAACTGACTCTTGACACTAAAAATCCATTCCCTAAATATTAGTACATGGGTCATGTGGTTAGTAACATTATTTCAGTATTATTTTATTACTTCTACTACTCTGCTTGCTATGTTTGCTATTGTTATTGATGGAACTGGCATTATTTCAGGTTGTTGAAAATTTTATATTATAAAAATAGATATTTGATCATACAGGCATTGACAGAATTTGTGTACTCGCATTTAGTGATCAGATTTGACCGTACATAATTGTGATGAATGAGGGTCGCAGTTTCAGACTGGGATTTATGAGCCTGCAGTTGCTGACTGTGAGGGTAATGCATAAAGCTTGACCACATTGTCCTTGGCAGGCCATGATTTCTCTTTCTTTCTCTCTCTCTCTGTCTTGTTCATCCTTTTCTTTCCTTCTCTATTGTAAGAGAGAGGAGCAAGCTGGCTGCTATCAGCTGTGAGACCTGTATCTTTGTCAGAGCAGTGAAGAGAGAGAGAGAGAGAGAGTGAGAGAGAGAGGCAAGTAACCTAAAATAACCCAGCAGTGGGGAATACCAGCTGATAAACTTGAATGTTGTCTCTGTGGGTGTTCAGCAAATCATAGCCTGGGCTCTACCTCTTTCCTCCCTCTCACACTCCTACGGCATGTTCATATCGGCCACCTTTCTTAGAAACACCAACACATGCATGCACACACACACACACACACACACACACACACACACACACACAAAACCCTACTCCCTCATCTAATAAGTCCTTTAAGGCAAATATAGGCTGAACCTCATGAACCTGGATTCAGTGTTTATTTGCAAACTTGTGAGTCACCACTTTTTATGAGGTTGAGAAGGCGATCATAGTTAATAGCCTAGAGAGACACGTTAGAAAAGGACTACTCTTACCTACACAAAGTCACGGGAGTCCTTTTTTGGGGCCTTTTCTTCTTTTTTATTTTTAAAACTCTCCAGATTACACCCTTTTGTATCTAAGGGGTCAGAGTGTTTTGTGGACTGTGTAACTAAGGAGTGACTAGATGCCCTCCACCCATATGGCTACACACACACACACACACACACACACACACACACACACACACACACATACACATACACACACACACACACACACACACACACGCAAACGCACACACACACACGCACACACACAGAGCTCATATGCCCCATTCACTAACATATCAAACAAATTCGGAGGAATATTTACATGTCATATTTCCAGTCCCTGGTTGCTTGCACAACCGGTTATCTTGTATTTTAAATTTGTAGTCATTCCAATTGTATTCTATACCTGTTCCTTTTAATTTTGTGTATTTACATTGCTAATGGTGTCAGATAAATTTACATAAAAAGCAATGTGTAAGACTCTGGACTACCTTACTACCTCTTAATAACTGTGAACAGGCAAAAGAGGGCATGGCAGTGAAACATGCTTCCTGAAAATAAAATTACAGTAACTTGAAGTGTTTAAAGTAAGAGTAATTTGCATACTGAGTGACACTGAATTACGGCGCATACTTATTGCATGTTACTATAGCTTTATAGCGAGTATATAATAGAAAACATATATCTGTTACATGTGCCATGAGTATCATGTTCAACAAAAGTTACACCACTTTTGTGATTTTTTTCTTTACAGAGAATCAACTAATCATCCTTGTCAAAAAAGAGAACTTGGATCCAAGATTGTTACACCATAGTGTGACATTTTTGCACTTGGCTGTCAGCTGCTTTAGCAAAATATTTGGACATTCAAGTAACAGCTCATAAAAAAAAAAAAAAATTTTAAAAAACTCCTGCTTGCTGACACAAAGGCTTCCGGGAAGTAGGACGTGTATATCTGAAATGAGTCCTCAAGGGACGTGCACGAGGAAAAATAAAGAGAAGTGAAAAGGAGGAGAAGAGAAGAAAGGGAGGTGCGTCAAGAGAAGTGGCTACTGTGAGTGTTTCTCTGGCAGTGTCTTAGCTGGTTGTTGTGAGGAGTGAGAACGAAGCAATCAGCAAGTATACTGCCGCAGAAACTCGTCACCATACGAAGCCCGTCCAGTCGCGTCTTAAACACGTGAACCTAAAGAAAGACGGAACTCCATCTTATCCCATCAGCCTTCGTTTCTTGACTGCTCAGCACTGTGAGACAGTGATATATTTCTTAATATTTGCACTTTTTTCTGTAATGTTTTATTCTGTAATGTGTAATTATTTTGTATTGTGCTCTCTCGTTTCTATGAGTCTCTCTTGTGATAAAACGAGCTGAAACGTGCTGCTCAACTTTGCTCTTTGACCAGCAAGGCCTTAGTCACCTGTTGCAATAAACAGCGGGGGGTTTTCGTGTGTGTTTTATTATTATTCCTTTTTATTATAGCACCTTTTGACAGCGGCAGCCTGGCCGTAATGCAGGTTCAGTGTCATCCTGGAATGTTGAACATCTGCAGTTGTTTCACAGACTGTCGACACCGAGGTCTTAATAAAGTAGCTGCTATCTAGCACTTCTCTTCTGTTAAACTGTCATTGCGTTAAGTGTACCACTTTACTGAAACATAGTGGAGAACCCAGACATCCTTTCAGCTGTGTCAGAGAGCCTTTTTTTCCCAAGATGTGAAGTCTGTTCCAAAGTCTACTTCAGCAGATTACAATAATGTGTTTCTTAAAGGAAAATACTGAAAGACAATAAATATGCTTATGTTGAAATAGTTGTGATGTGCTTATCAATTGTGGTGCCGATTTGTCGGTTGGTGCTGTATTTTTGTTATTGCTATGAGACATTGTCTCGGGGGCATTGCTAGCACAGTTACAATGGCATTCAATAGGAAAAATAATTCAGCGATTTGAAACGTACGTGAAAATGGTCAGGGATGACTGTTATCAGAGTCAGAATCATTTTATAGTGCACAGAATTTATTGCAGCACGAGAACATTCAATATGAAAATGAACAAGATTTAAACAGACCTATAAAAGTATGGATTATGAAATATTATAGAATAAATATAATATAATACAAATACGAAGTCTGCATTAAAAACAATTTATGGTGAGTTCTGCTTATTTGTGATAAATGGCTTTTAAAAAGGATTGACCCCCTTTGCTGGAAAAAATGATTTCGGTTTTGATGGAGAGGAACCAGGTACCTGAGGGAAGTTTCTTGAACAGATCTTTTTTTTTTTCCAGCTCGGTTCTTCACCCTGATGTCATACATCTCCAGAATTGAGAGCTGCTGCTGAACAATCAGCATTTCTGCTGAGCTTTCTGTATTTAAACAGGAAAAGGCTGAGCCGAATCACACAGTTATGAAATGTTACGCTTCCACAACATTCGTAGAAAGAATACTCCTGAAAAGAGCAAAAGATTCTTTTCTCACTCACTATTTTTTAACGATCTTCTGTGTCACAAATGAAGAGCTGAGAGAGCTGGACAGAAAAAAGGAATAAAGTGCTGCTGCATTGGTCTCTTTAGGAAGAGATGAAGCAAGTGTTGAATACCACTGGTGCTACTATGAACAGGCAAAAAAAAAAATGGGATTATGAGTAATGTAGGATATCATTAACTAAAGTGAAAACAGCCCAACATGTCACTGGATGAAGTTTAGACTAATTTGTTAGGGGTTTTTTTAAATCTGAATTTCAATACAAAATCTGGGACTCCATTAAAGATCACATACAAGATGCAAATCATTCAGGGTGGATTTTTACCTTGCATAATAAAGTGGGATGAATGTAAATGATAGTCTTTTACATTTTATAAGATTTTTATAAAGTCAAAGTATAAAATATGATCAGTTATGAGCATGCACAGTGATGTGTGCAGTAAAGTGGAATTTGTTTCAATTATGATCAGCGATCTGCTTGGTTTTCCTTGCGAACAACAGGTCGTGCAAGTGTCAGAAGAATCACTTGGCAGTGAGTCAGAAGGGGCTTTTGGTGGTGAAATTATTTGATGGTGCTGATGTGCCTGTGCTTGAACTAAAGGAAGCTCACATTCAAATCTGTGTCAAAGATGACTGAATTTCTTCTATATTTAAAGCAGTAAATCAGTTCATTTGTTTAAGAAGGCCTTCACTAAAGGTGAGATCGTTTCTTTAGAAACTGAGGGAAACTTGTTAATGTCACTCAAATTACATTAATATCAAAAGAAAAATACTCCTTCTGTAGAATTGTTTATTAACGTTATCTCTAAGGCATGAAACGTGCAAGCTTGAGCTGAGAAGATTTATAATTCAACAGACAAATTTATAGTGGCATACTATATAAAATGCATTATATCTTATGTACGTACTCAGGTTTATGAGCCATTCATGGTTGCGTTGGTGTTTTTATAAGATATACATTTGCAATGGGAATTTATTTAACATCATTTTATGCAAATATAAATGTTCGAACACACAATGCCACCAAATAGATACATATAAAAACATGTACATAATTTTTAAAATGTGTTTTGTTTTATTAAATGTGACGGTGGCATTTACAGTATGATACGTTGTACAGAGTACACACAGAAACTTAATCTCTGAACCTAAATAATATTTCCAGTCTGATTTCATTCTGTGAATTATCTGTAAGGATATTTATTATTTTGCTCATTAAGACATCATTGTTTTGATTTACAGACTCCATCAATCTATAATCTGTATAATTCTAACATTACTTAAATGACAATATTGTAATACTAATTCCTTAAACACATAAATACTTTAGTACTATTCATGGAGTAAACAAGTGTTTAAAGTAATGTATTGCTTTAATAAATGATTCTAACTGAGTATCTGGATAACCAGGACTAGCTATTATTTTAAGTGTACAGAATATGTACAGAGCATGCTCCTAGTGATAAATCTGCACCAGAATGCGAGGACAAAGCACAGCTCAGCTTGAAGAACCTATAAAACCACTATAATTAGGCTGTTTTGACTTCTTTTTGTGGAAACACACAATTACGCAAGACACAGTTTGGTAGTGCAGAAAAGGTTAAGACATAGAGATCGTTGATTCTCAGGCCAGCGTAGCAAAAGGTCTGATGAGGATATTTTTGGTGTAGAATTCACAAGCAAAATACGAAGATGTTTCCTGCAGCTATGTACAGCTATGGAGAATGACAATGAGCCACAGTATGACACCCACACAGAGAATTGTACAGCAAACAGGCCTAACATATGTTGGCTCATCTTTACGGGGGAAAAAATCTCTCTCTCTCTCTCTCTCCTTCTTTCTCTTGCTCTGAGATGAGATGATGCATTTACTGCAGAGTACAGTAAAATGAAACACTGCAGCTCTTCAGGAGGTGAGGCTCTGCATTGGCCTGTAGATAACTAAATGAGGAGGGGGAAGAGTTCCCCATCAGTGCATCAGTGAAACTGCAAAATCAGTGATCTGGCCACTGGAAACCTGCTCACTATCCTCCCATATAGCACAAAAATGTTCTCTAATCAAAAATTATAGAATATAATATAGAAGAGTATATAGAAGAGGCAGGCATACCTGCTTATTTGCAAATCCAGAAAGCCCGAAAATCCTTTTTTTTTTTTTTTTTTCATTCTTATGAACAGTTGAAAATGTTTCTAACAGCAGCATCACCCACAGGATTGTAATAACCGGCTGATCTTATTGAGTAGAATGTATATATTCTTATTAATAAAACAACAAATCTAGGTCATTTCTGCTATAGTCTGCATTGAGACAAGACAATTGAAAAGACATGCAAACGGAGATTTCAATAAAATAAAAAATAAATTCTTCAGAAGCATAATGTACAATTAAAGACAAAAGTAAAAGTGCATGAACCACAAAAAAAAGAAAGATAATAAACTGTGTAAAATAAAATTAAAGCCCATATCAGTTTTCAGGCTGTTACTGATACTGATATAAAGAGATATTGGATACTTTCTTTCTATAACATAGCCAAGGACCAATATTTACTTTTATATATTCTGTCTTTGTTCCTCTCTCACTCTTTTGTGTTTCTTTTTCTGCGTTTCTATATTTGCAGATATCCTATTCCTTAATGAAACAAATTTTTAAAAGCAAAAAGAAATAATATTAAATAAAATAAAATGATTAAAATTTGTTAAATGGCTTTGTAACATTTAAAACAGACATGTTTTTTTATAATATTAAAACATTAGTTTCCAAAATTACAAAAGTAATATCAATGCTTTTGGTCCAATTATTAATATACACCATATTCATGTATGTGCAATACACAGGTACAAAAGTTGTGCACTGAAAAGTACAGTTTATTATCTCTTTTTTTATCTTGTTCACAGAATTAGCCTGCATGTGTGTTAGCTGAATATCCTCACGCGAGAACAGCCAACAGTAGTACAAATCACTGTCTGCCTAAAAATATAGGCTATATGGTTGTGCTTGGATTATTACAGGGTAGAATGGAGGTTGTTTATAATGAAATGCTAAAATGAATCAATAATGAGAATTTATCTTCTTACGCTGCTGATTTAGCATCATGGTTTAGAGCGCCATCTACTGACCACTCGTTATAACTACACAATGAGGAAGCTTTTTTTTATTAATAGTAATATATATATATTAAAATATAATCATTTATTGTTTAATGTTTCCTTTATTCCTTTTACCTATAAAGGAATATATATGTATAGGCTACTTTTATTATTATATTAGTCTGAAGGAAATATGAATATAGGAATAGGAATCATATGAAAGAAAGGAAGATTTTTATAACAGGTAAAAATGTGTGAGATTTCTGGTCAAACACAGATCAAAATGACGTAGAACAGTGATTTAATTTTGTTTGGACATGTTTTTATTTAAGTTCAGCTTGACTTTCACTCATAAGGAGATACTGGGAGGAGTTAAAGGGACACTAAGAGGAGTTCTCTCTCTCTCTCTCTCTCTCTCTCTCTCATACACACAAACAAACTCACTTCCATGTTTATCCTTCAAATGACGCAACTTTACTGAACTGAATGATTCGTATGACTAAAAAATTCGGAACATTTTATAGTTCACCAGGAATTTAAAGTCTCCTGGAAGTTACAACGTGACGCGTCGAAGAAGCAAAGTGAAAATGGAGACGCCTGACTGACTTTCCTGACGGACTTGACACATTAAATCAGGTTTTAGCGCCTCAGAGGACTTGTTTGAGGAAGTCATGGCGCTGTGGGAGCGGACGGACGTGGCTGTGTATGAGCAGGTTGTGGTGTTGTTGTCGTGTGCTCTGTCAGTGTTGGGCTCTGGGCTGGTCGTGTTCACATACGCGAAGTGGCCCGACCTGAGAACCACCCCGAGGCAGCTATTAGTCTTCCTGTCTGTCGCTGATTTACTCTCCGCCGTCTCCTACTCCTATGGTGTTTATAAGGCTTTTAACGCCAACACTTGGGACTGCGTCACTCAAGGAGCTGTTTCCACTTTCTCCAACACGAGCTCCTTCTTCTGGACTGTGGCTATTGCTGTGTACCTCTACATCTTCATCGTGAAGTCCAGTCAGAGACTAGCCGACAGTTTGGTCTTGTATTTTCATCTCATCAGGTAGCAATGTTGCTGCTTTTACAGGCTGCATGAAATTATTATCCACTCTGCAACAAGGCTCAAACTTCCCACTTTGGTGTTTACAATCTCTTTCTGGTCACCTACTTACATACTTGATCTATATTTTATCGTCAGTGCATCATTGTAGCACAGTCTAACACTCTGTACACTTTCAGCAGGGGAAAATGGTAGGCCTAACTACTAATCTGTTCCTTTCCTTCACACTGAGATTTAGTCCCTTATCTTTTGCACCTTTTTAATATTTATCTTTCACCTGAAAATGTGGATATGATGTAATAATTGGAATGTAATACGTTTTGGTGTCTGCCCAAGCCACAAGGAACGGTACAGTTTCGTAACCTTTTCTAGTATCTCCTTTTCCACCAATGCAAACTAGGTGCCAGTTCTGGGCGGGTTCAGAGTAGGTTCAACTTGCAAACGGTTTGCTTTTCCTCATCCGTAGTCACGTCACTGTATACGTCTCCGGTCAACGCTAGCACCAAGCGCAACAACAATGGCAGGCTCCATCATCACGTCCATGCTGAAACTCATGGTTTTCCAAAACCAGCTGCTACACCAGCTCTGTTCTACTTAAATGGCAGTCATAAAGTTTTAGATGGTCTTGTTGGTTCTCTAGAATTCCTCCCCGAGCCCCGGATGTAAGTAGTTCTTGGTTCTGGACCGGCAAACGGTTTGTGCTGCCGTGGAACCAGTTTTCCTGTTCAAACGAAGGATCTTTCTGTTGAAATGTGTAGTTCTGGTTCGAGATTTTGTACCGGATCGAACCTGCCTTCAAAAAGAGTGAGAGTAAAGCAAGGCGTTCCTGAGAAACTGGCCAGTGAATGTGTATCTATAGAGAAGTTATTTCGCTTTCACTTCTCTCAATCTCCTCATACATCACAAACTGTACGCTGTGGAAGAGATTGACTGATACTTTCATTGAGTTTCAGGTTTTCACATCCTCATTTTTGATTTATACGCTCAGAATGGTGCTGGCACGGCAACAGTAAAGGAGTGACTTGTATGCTCTAACCGTTTTGGGTGTTGGTTAATTTTCCGTAACAGCAGCTCTGACAATAGTGCAGACTTGAACACTCGTTGATTTGTATTGTTAAGGACCCCAATGATAATTGTTTAAAAAAAAAAAAAATGTTTTTAAGAAAGAAAAACAAATAATTATTTGAATAATTATTGTGGTGTGGTGAAGCTTTCTGTAAGGAGTCTCCGGTGTAAGCGCTTTGTAACTGTCCACTATGTTCTAAGTATTTGTTTCCAAAATCGATTCAACATTGCTACAGAATCTACAGTTCATCGACCAAAGTATTCTTACAATCGTTCAAAATACGTTTAATCATATTCGATCCAAACCATACTGATGTATATATTTAAATACATTTTTGATTGATCTTAAATTTGGTGTAATCCATCTTTGCATCGAAGTATAAATAGATTTTGAATGATGACTGTGCTATTTAAAAAACATGGCTGCCAACAGCCAGTCAGCAGGCATTTTATAAGGTTAGCATTGAGCTAGTGTGACAACCTGAACAGTATGTTAAATTGTGATCTCATTAGTGTTCTATGTAAATTGAGAAGAAGTGGCACTTGGAGTGCAATTTGTGAAGGCTGCTTGGACCCCACCGATCGCCGCTTGTGGCTATATTTAAATTGATTGTCTTGGAGCTTATTATTGGTGATGAGTCAAAAACCCAACAAGACAGAAATCTGTACAAAACAGGTTCAATAAGAGTATCCAGCTGTGTGAAGCACTATAGCTGAATGTCACGAGTCCGTAAATGCCACCACCATTTGTCAAACACTGTATAACTGACTGCTGTGTGTTTTTGTCTAATACTGTCCATCATAGTTGGGGTATTCCCCTGGCCATCACAGTAGCAGCTGTGTCCCTGCAGAAGATTGGCTACGATGCGTCCGAGGTGTCTGTCGGATGGTGCTGGATCAGCATTGAGGAACAAGATCACGTGCTTTGGATGTTACTGACTGGGAAGATATGGGAACTGCTTGCCTATGTGATCCTGCCTGTGCTTTATATCCTCATCAAGAGACACATCCACAAAGCGGTAAGCCACTGGTGTCTATACTTGTGCTTTCATTATAGCTATGTCACGTTGCGATACTGTCCATGCTTTCAGTATAGATACTGAACTAGTGAGGGCTTCTAATTATTTACTGTACATTTGTCTTTCGTTTGCCATATTCTTAATTTCATGTGCTTAATACTAGGAAAAGTGAGCACAATTCATTAAGGGTTTTTAACAGCTCTCAGTCTGCTGCTTGTATTTGGCTTTATGGAATGAATGGCGTGCAGTAGAGAGCTGTATATGGACACAAGCTTCATAATTCAGCCCATTTTGTGTATTATGACACCTAATAAACCAGAGTTACCCAGTGCTAAATCCAGCTTTACGCTGTGATCATATAGCTAACTGAAATATGTTTCATTTTCGCTTTAACGTTTCAGTAACTGGGGGTGCAATTTTATTACAGCCAATAATAAATCCATATGACATTGGCTTCAAGATCCAAGAAAATCAACTTTCACAGTTCCAGCTGCTGATTCTTATGTGTAATAAGCATCTCGCACTTTTCCATTCAGCATGCAGCCCTCTCAGAGTACCGACCCATCTTGGCCTGTAACCGAGTTTCCCACTCAATTTCCGCAATGGCAGACCGAAAGCTCACGCTCATCCCCATCATCTTCATCGCACTACGCATATGGAGCACTGTTCGCTTTGTGCTGCTGCTGACCGACTTTCCTGCCAGACAGAACCCCGTGTTGGTTACCTTACATGTAAGCATGACGCACATGGCTCCACCAAAGAAAATAAAAGATTTTGTAACTGGGTTTCTAATTCTGCATATACACAGTGACCAAATTCTCCACAAAAGTACAGCATTCTACCTTCACATTTATTCATTTTGTAGGTACATATTTTCCAATGTGATTTTTAAGCATAAATATAAAAAAAGCATAAATATTTCTCTGTTTAGTCATTCCGTTCACACTAAAACCGTGTTTTCCAGCACAGAAGAAACTACTTGTTGAAAATGCATAAATTTGAGAGCACCATGTGTGTGTTGTAATGTGGACAGGGAAAACAGATGGTTTCAGAAACGATATCATATAGCGGTCACGGTACTGGCAAAAGTTTGTGCTCGAGGCACCAAAACAAACATGAAGGGTGAAATGCAATCAGATCTGCTCTGTCTGTCAAATTTGCTAATCTATCTTCAATTACCTAGATCATCATACTGTACAATGAACATGCACTGCTCCAAAATACAAGACAAGCTTTATATTTGCTGTACAACTGAAATGGCGGTTCAAAACCATCAACTTTAGCTGGTTACCTCAGAAAACGACAGCTGTTTGCGCACTCGCAGTCAAAACTGCGTTGACTGGAAATGGCGCAACAGCAAACACTAACGTGTTTTAGCATTTTGGTGAGGACGTAGGACATTTGGGAAACTGTACAAAGTACAAGTGTGTGTAGGGAGAAATGTTTTTCCATAAAATCTGTGTTTTTACCAGATTAAGATTTACTAGGCTTAGTGTGGACATAGCCTTACTAGTGAGGTAGAATGCTATCCAGATGAGGCCAAATTTGGTTCCTGAATGAAAAAAGAAAAGTGATCTGCAAAGATTACCGTGCTTGTATACTGCAACTGGAAAATCCAAAACTAGCTCTGAAATGTGAGCTATTGCTTATGTATTTGTAAAGACTGTTATGCGCTGAGGTATTGTGAGCTTTATTATGCAGAAGATTGTTGATTTATGCCTCCTTGCATTGTTTAATTAAAGAATAAAACATGATCATTTGCTTTAATTTTATACTCCTGATCAGAATCAGACGTGTTAAAGTTGTTCTGCTTTGTTTGCTTTCCATGCAGGGAATCGGGAACACCTTTCAAGGAGCCGCAAATTGCATCATGTTCGTTCTGTGCACTCGGCCAGTGCGCGCAAGACTAGTGGCTTGGCTCTGCTGCCGAAGCCTTGACGCGCGGAGTAACTCGGGCATGCCATCCCAATACACAGCTCGCACACAGTCACTGTCTCACACAGATGGGCCCAGTGTGTCCCACATGAGGGTGGATGAAAGTGAGGATGAGGAGTAGTAAGTGTTAAAGTGAAAACCCTGCGGCTTGATGACCTTCAGCACCTCAGCTAGAGCGCCACACTCAACCGAGCAGATCTGCAGCTTCTAGAAAAGTGTCCTTTCACAGAAAAGTCAATGAACTGTAAAGTGAAGACCGCCATGCTTTCTGCACGAGGAGTGGGTGAACGTGTGTGGGTGTCGAATGCTCAAAGTCCACTTTCTCAATTCACTTTGAGTGCCTTCAAGGAGTAAAGAAGACCACAGTCACATGCCATTGTCCCTCGAGTCCAAGTGCACTTTATGTTCACGGTGTAGCAGTGCTGTTTTGTATGTTGGCACTTTTTTTTGTTTCCCCCACTTAATCTTAAGCTCAGGGATGTGAGGATTTAGAGGTCATTTATAATTTAGTGACCAAAAGACTGAACATACTGTGAACACACTATTCAAATACCTCGGTCAATTTCCCTGACTAAACACTCTCACTGCACTGAGTGCCTTGATGTGGACGAACATTGTATTATGAAATTCTGTTTTAAACACCGTTAATGGAGGATATGTAGCATGCATTTATTTAACTGTAACCAGACTGTTTTCTATTAAATCTATTTGTGAAATCTACAGGAAATTCTTGCTTCCATACAAAGGGGAATTTGTGGCTTTTACATGGTACAATTTTTTGATTTGTAAAGATGTTTTTTTATGAATGTGTTATGGTTTGGGTTTTTTTTTTTTTTAGTAAAGTTACATTGACCAAGAGTCATTTGAACATACCTACCCCAGTGTGACTGTGTTCCATCATGTTATCTGTGTTGGTATTTATGGTTAGCACACCATTTGATAATTCTTCCTTAAGTCAGTCATCATCTCCACATATCATATCCATCCAAGCCAGTGTAGCTGGTAAAACTCACTCAAAACACTTAACTCCAAACTAAAGCTTTCCATTCCAGGAACTGGAACAAGAGCTAGAGAGCAGAAAGAGGAAGTGTTTACTCCACACATTTCGACTATGCATGTGATTGTAGAGACAAGGCCATGCTGAAACTGACTAGGAAATTTACTGACTCACTACTCCACAGGCTATTGGTAAACAAGTCTTATGATTGTTCAGTACTAACAACAACATATTATGTTTACAGCAGCTTTAACTTGAGATATGCTAACTGTGGTTTTGGGATGATTTTTTTTATTTTTAAATGATCTTGTGAAGAGCCTATCTTCAACTGCTATCACGGGTGTAAAAATCCAGTCCCAGAGGGACAGAGTCCAGCAAAAGTTTCCTAATTTTCATGATTTCAAGACCTGGCTCACAATCAGTGTTTTAATTCATAATGAATGTTTTTTTAATTCATTGTTTTTAATTAAGTGCCTATTGACATCTGCCAATACCACATTTGTTCTTCAGACTTCCAGATAAAAAGCATGAGTTATCACTCCAGAAAACGTTTCCACTGCTCCAGAATTCAGCAGTGGCATGCTTTACACCACACCAGCCAACCCTTGGCATTGCACACAGTGATCTTGGACTTGTGTGCATCTGCTTGGCGATGGAAATTTCATCGAATTTCATAAAGCTCCAGATGCCCAGTCCTTGTGCTGCTGTTGCTTCCAGAGGCAGTTTGGAACTCTGTAGCAAGTGATGCACCAGCGTTTATGTGATTTTTACTGCTACACACGTCAGGATAGGCTCTGTTCTGTGAGTTTATCCCTGTTTACACTCGGATTAAAATGCGTCTTGGATGATCTGATCACAACCGGACAGCGCTAAAAACAAGTGTAAATGACCTTCAAGGCGCATTCGCTCAAACCACTTGCCGAGGTGGTCTGGAACACATTTAACCACATACCTTCCGTAGTGTAAACGCTAATGTGTCTCAATGCGTCCCCGACATGGACGTAACAGGAAAATACGTCATTAATGCAGGACACGGTGATTGTTTTAGTAACAGCATGTTAAGCTAGAAAAAAAAATGGAGAGAACCACTGGTGTACATGGTTGGACTGCAAGAAAATAATGAAGGTATGTTGCAAGTTTAATCTTTTAACATGACTGTACGCGGGGACCTTTGACCTTCTAGTGGAAGTGATGTAGGCAGTAACGGAATTTGAACAAGTGGTCAACTGGACAACTTGGCATGATAGACACAGGTGTGAACAGAGATGTGTCTTGGCTGTGCACTTGTGACCTGAATGCTCAAGACACATTTTAAAACCAAGTGTAAACAGGGCCATAGTGTGGTGTACCACTTTATACATTTGCTACAGTTGAATGGGGCAGATCTTGCAAGGCAGAAATTTTACAAACTGACTTGTGGTAAAGGACATACGATGATAATGCCACATTTAAAGTCACTGAGCTCTTCAGTATGATCCATTCTACTTCCATTGTTTGTCTATGGAGAGTGCATGGCAACATGCTTGATGTTATGCACCTGTTAGTAACACCTGAACTCTATCATTAAGAGGGGTGTCCACATACGTTTGGGTCATATAGTGTAGTTCAGTGATCAGGCTTATTATGTATATATACAATAATATGTTGCCTATTTATTGGCACTATAGAGCTTTCTGTTCCAGAAACCTTCTACTGACAGAACAGAGTTCAGGCTGTATAGATCTGCCTGTTTTTGAGTGAGCTTTGGAATAAACTCATTTAATTCAAATGACCTTACATGACCTTAATTCAAATGACATTACATTCAAAAATGTAATGGCTGATTTGCTGAATTATAGGAGCATTAAAACACTGGGCAGCCAGCTTTAAGCATCAAACTATAAGCAAACATTAACTATTACTGTGTTAAAGAAAAAATATATATTCAGTATCATGCTGCATGGTGCAGAGGATAGGGTTTTCCTGCCTATTAGCTCCAGGGTCCAAGATTTGATCCTGGGTTCAAGTTACCGTCTGTGTGGAGGTTTGCATGAGAACATTTGGTTGAGAACATGCCCGCAGGCAGATTGACAACTCTTTATTGCCCTTGGAATGAGTGTGTGAGTGTGTATGCATGGTGCCAGGTGATCTAAGGTTTATTACTGCATTGTGCCCAGTGTTCCAAGGATATGCTCTTGATCCGCCAATCTCCAGAATCTCAGGATGAATCGATGAATAAGTGTTATATCTTAATTCATTAATATCTTAATTCACTGTTTAATGCTCATTGGCATTCACTATGTGTACACCATATATTTAACTTCATCACATTTCCCCCAGCCACTTCCACTTGGTTTGATACAATTCTGCACAGTTACCCTGCACTGTTGACCTTGGCCTATCCTGTATCATTACACCTCAGGGCTTTCAAGACAATTTATTGAATACTGTAAACTTGCACTATCCTTTTTTTTTCCCCTCTCAGTGTCCGGTTCCTGGATGGTGCAGATCCCCACATTCTAATGCTTTATGACACTGCAGAGGAACATCCCACATAAAAATGCCTTTACAGACCATGCTTTGTGGTCACCCTCCTTCTTTTCAAAACTTCAGCTCTGTTTGTCCCGTGCACTGCAGAAATAAAAGAGCCAAGCCCCTCCTGCTTAAGCTGACGAGGTACGCTACAATCAATAAGATTAATGAGTTGTTCAGAGAGGAATAGGAATGAGGCAGTCTGCAGTGCTGCACTGCAGGAGGGAGTCAATCCCAGTCACACAGAGACCCCTACTGTCGACTGAGCACTGCTTCAAACAGCCTTAGAAATGACCTATGAGGAGTGTGTTATTGAAAAAGAAAACGATTTGATCATTTATTAACAATCATAGAGAAAAGCTGTTAAGATTCTTGCATGTTTGCCTTATTGTAGAATTGTGACCTTGAGATGACTGATAATAAATGATCTTTATTTAATGTTTAACGTTAAGTCAAATTCCTTGTAAGTATAACCTTTCTTGACCAATAAAACTGATCCTGATTCTGATGAAAATTTGATTTGATCCTTGTTTTCAAAACTTTATACAATATTTTAAAAAAAGTCTTTTTCCTTACTATGCCATTAAGGCTAAATTCTTAAGCATAATAACTGGAATAAGCTTGTGCTGCAATATTTCTTTCTTTTAATTTAGGAAATGTGTAATCTCTAGACAACTGCTTGTGACAATTGAGTCTATCCTAATATTTTCATGTCTGATGTACATTATCATACGGAAACTTAAAAATGTGTGCGCTGATGTAATGTAAATGCAGTGGTTCGCTGATTAATAGTGAGGCTAAGCCTTGTACATTCTTAACAGAGACACATTCTACATTAATAATTTGGAAATGCTGTACAAGGAATGTTTTATTATTCCTTTGCACTATCATGAACACAGTGTTTTGGCAGCTTTCTACATCCACTGAGTTATGCCATTCAGTGCACTATTTTCTAGAGTTCTTCTACTTTCCCATTTCAGTGTTTTGGCTGTCGGCCAACTTAATTCATTAAGTCTGCGACAGGGGAGCTAGGCATAACGCACAGAGGTAAAATACATTACATTACCACAACTTCTTTATTCAGACCGTAGATTGTTGATTATGCAATGGCGGCTGCTTGAGCTGATGCCATAGAGCACCAGTGCTTGAAGGTTAAAAAGAACAAGCAGTTTTGAGACTAGTGAGAATTACTGATTAAAATGTGTTCATAAAGGGGGTTAGAAAAGACTTTTATGGACAAACTCCAATCTAGAATTGGTAAAACTGGCAGGAAAGATATTGACACTATGCCTTAAACAGATGTTATGTTTCAAACACTACAGCTACTGACACAGTATACATTATAGGGCTGCAGTGATTGAACAATTTGGATTGATGCAGTGCTATCTTCAAATAACAACTTGTTGACCTGTGAATCAAAAGCTTATAGTATCGTATCGTGGCATGTTCAGTGGTATTGACAAATATGTAATCACTGCCTTACGAATTGAAATCATATCAAGTGAAAACCTCAGGTATACAGTAGACACTAGGTGTAAGAGTGAGAGTAAGTTTCGGGATAAAGAAATATATGCATATACCTTTCATATACCTTTATTTTGCTGTTGATTTACAAAAATAAATTGCATGTTGATTTAACTGTTGAACGGCACGGTGGTGCGGTGGTTAGCACTGCCGCCTCACAGCAAGAAGGTCCTGGGTTCGATCCCTGGGTCACCCAGGGTGCCTTTCTGTGTCGAGTTTGCATGTTCTCCCCATGCGTGCGTGGGTTTCCTCTGGGTGCTTCGATTTCCTCCCACAGTCCAAAGACATGCAGATTAGGTCAACTGGCTACTCTAAATTGCCCATAAGTATGAATGCAAGCGTGTGTGGTTGTTTGTCTGTGTTGGCCTTGTGGTGGCCAACCTGCCCAGGGTGTACCCCGCCTCTCGCCCGAAGATGCTGGGATTGGCTCCAGCTTCCCCGCGACCCAGACGGAAAAAGCGGTATAGATAATATATGGATGAATGGATTTAACTGTTTTCCTATTGAAAACCAGTTGCAATATACAGCTTAAATATTACAGCAACAGCAAGAGTCTAAATCAGTGGTCATATTTACTAGAAGGCTCAAATTTTGCATCCCCATCGATATGTTGTAGTTATTTTTTTATGTCCCTCATCAATACATTTACTTTGTTCAGTCCTATTTAGGGCATAAAAGATTTACCAAGACTCAAACTCTCAATCCAATGTCAATGGGAAAATTAATTAGCACAAAACCTTCGTAGTTGAAAAAGAGTATGTATGTATTATTATTATTAAAACCAATGTATTACTGAAAACCATAACTCAGAAATAGAAGGAATATAGCCACAAAGATACTACCAATGTGTGAAATAAAAAAAACTCTGATCCTGAGCTTTTTCTGGGATTTTGGAGATTCATGTGGCCCTCCTCGTGTATTTGTAGGTTTTCTGAAGGTTCACCGGTGTCCTCTCACCTCCGAAAATATGCCAGTGTGTGTGCGTGTGTGCACGTGCATCATTCCCTGTGATGGATTGGTGATTGGATCAGTGACCTGGACAAAGTGATTACTGGAGATGAATAAATGAACCATTAATATTTTAAGATATTTTTTCTTGACTATTTTGGTAACTTGATAATGTGAACGCCCGTACACATTAAACATCTTCTTGGTTTCATCATTATAAAGTTCTGAGGTGCAAACATTTGTACTCAACTGTGTGCTCAAAGAGTGGTCTTGGTACAACTTTAGAAATTTCTGACTGGAGCAAACCTACTTAAAGTGAATAATGTTAGATAATGTTGTATAATTTGGGTAATGCTGGTTAGGCAGAAAAATCCACTGTTATTGTCCTCAGATGACACCTACATTGTACATTGCTCATAAAAACCCTGTTCCACACTGCATTAAAGGTTTTTTTGCAGCTCCTGGTCGTTGAGTAATCCTTCTATTACCATTCCAGGATTTCTTTACATTCATTTGTATATGAAAACAAGAGGTCATGCATCTCATGTGGACAGAGGATAGTGTACTTTGAGTAAAATAGAGAACAATATATGTGTTAATTTCGAGTCAGTTTGTTTGCAAAGTGTATAATTTGTTAGCCATGCACCAGTAAAGGTGACAGAGAGGACAAGCACACAGTGCATGAGGGATAAATAAGTGCAATACATTATTTCTTTATTTTATTGTAACATGAATAGTAATATACTGTAAATAATCCCAGTTACCTTAAAGCAATGAAAGCTATAATAATACAGGATGCAATATGAGGTTAAAATTATCATGCTTGATACAAATTGATGATAATAGGCAATGTGTGCTGCTTTTAGCCAGTGCAGAAGCTGTGGAAGTTTGAGTCTGAGTCATGGAGTCATAGTGCCAGCCAACAAAAGCATTTACTGCATACATCTATATGTTTCCAGCCCTGTTCATCTACATTAGAGTCTGTAGGGGGAGCCGGTGTGCTTTGCATGTTCAGTATGCACCTTCCACACCAGGAGAAATGAGACCTATTCAAACAAGAATGGCTTCTTTTAGAAACTCCCCCAAGGTTGTGGAAATGGCCTGCTCATGACCTCCTTTTCCTGCCAACTGCTTGTTAGAGTGATCAAAGTTGGGGGGTTAACCCAGACCTGACAAAGGCTTCAAACCAGTTCCAAACAGCCTTCAGTGTTTCCTCTCTTGCCCTGTCAGACCAAAAAAACCTTTACATTGCCTACACGCTTCAGCTGTCATCCGAGCTCTCATTGCTCTCTCCGGGCAAAGACAGAATAAGGTCAGTGTGGGGGAAGTCTGATTTTGCATCAGATTAGTGTCTGAATTAGAAAAAGCAGGATTTACTTTAAAGCCTATAAAGTGCGTTCATGTATCAGAGTCAAAGTCAATTTACCTGTATAGATAGCATCAGC
The DNA here is from genome assembly GCA_030068235.1 of Notoglanidium macrostoma. Lineage (NCBI taxonomy): Eukaryota > Metazoa > Chordata > Actinopteri > Siluriformes > Auchenoglanididae > Notoglanidium > Notoglanidium macrostoma. Next base: position 8,581,926 of record JAQQZR010000015.1, on the reverse strand, counting down.
TAGGTCTATCAAGGAACAATCACCACATAGATGTACTTTCAGATGAAAGCAGGCACAGTATATTATCAAGTGCTTTTACCTTCTCCCAAACATCAGCCTCAGGCTACGTTTAAGGTTGTTTCTGAGATGCGAAGCAGGATAGCATTAAAACACATAGCTTAGGATTCAGGAAAGAAAGAAAACACCCTTACACATGCACATACACTGGTTTTCTGTTACAGTAAACTCAGAGGTCTAGCAACTCAATAATCAAAAGCAGTCAAAGGTTTAAAAGATGCTCTCTCATGTTTCCTTTTCTCTGCCTGTTTGTTCTTTTTCTTACACCATCTTTTAAAGAAAGCAGTGCACAAAGTCAGAGTGTACAGCATATTTACTCCAGAATCAGAAATGATGTATCATCTGACAAACTTAGGTTCAACAGTCTGTTATACACACTGCTTATGGGCTTGCATGATTGGAGTGCCATTTTTGACCCACTTATATTACATTAACAAATATGTATGTAAAGTTTGTGAATCCTTTAGAATTTTCCATATTTCTGCATAAATATCAACTAAAACATCATCGGATTTTCACAGAGAACCCAATTAAACAATTTATTCATTTAGTCATTTATTCATTGAGGAAAATGATCCGTCTATAATCAAGCAATTACTGTGATTAGACGTTTCCAGTAACTGTTAACTAGTCCTGCTCATCGGCTTGGAGAAAGTTTAGCCCTTTCCTCTGTACAGAACAACTTCAATTATGGGATGCTGGTGGGTTTCCTCATATGAACTGCTCATACAACATTTCTATTGGATTAAAGTCAGGACCTTGACTTGGCCGTTATAAAACTTTCTTCTTATTTAACCATTCTTTGATAGGATGACTTGTGTGCTTAGGGTCATTGTCTGGCTGCATGACCCACTTTCTTTTGAGATTCAGTTCACAGACAGATATCCTGACATTTTCCTTTTGCAGAAATGCAGAAATATAGACAATTCTAAAGGGTTCACAATCTTTCAAGCACCACTGTATATATCTAAATGAAGTGTCAATCAGCCTAGCACATGTCCCTCCAGCTCACTATATCTACACTTTATTTTTAAATCCGTTACTGTGTGAATCCATTCAAAATCTCATGCATGAAAAATTGAAACTCAAAACTTTACACAAAATGAAAACTCAAAAAGATTAAAATTCTGATTTTTTTTATTACTACTTTTATTAATTATTGTCCTGTTATCATGAATAGGTCTCACCCCAAGCTTGTAATTTTATCACAGTGTGCATGGGGCATTTATCAGTGATCTGTTCAACAAGTCTGTAATAGCACCCAAGCTCTGTCGCCAATGTCCAAAGTGCATTTAAAAAAAAAAAAGCAGGCATTTATCTGATCAGAGCTTATATTAGGAGTTATTTGCAGTTTAAAACACATTGCCAGTGTCGAAAGACAGCTATATGGAGAGACTGGGGGAAAGAAAAGGGGTGAGTCACTTATTCACGTTGTTACTTTCTTTATTTGTGTCTCATTGTGCGACCAAAGAAGACCTCACTGTTATTGTTTGAGACACTTTGTAAACCTATGGCTGTCAGTGAGCATTTGCGTTGTGCTTTAGAACATTTTTCTACAAGGTTTGTCAAAACTGTGTAGTTTAACCTAAAGTCTTTCTAAACAAGAGCTTTTCTTCCAGAAACTCACTCTGCTGTTGGCTTTTGCAACCCTGATCTCTGCATTTGGCTCGTCTTTTCAGTATGGCTACAACGTGGCTGTTATAAACTCCCCAGCTCCGGTACCGACTCTGAGTTTACATATTTACTACTTTTGTGTATTACTATTTGTAATATAGTGTACTCCAATGCATGCAAATGGACTTTCAGGACATGCAGAAGTTCTACACCAGTGTGTCTGAGAGTCGCAATAGCACGGTCGCTGATGGTGTGTTAACTCTGCTGTGGTCCCTGACTGTGTCCATGTTCCCCCTGGGGGGGTTCTTTGGCTCTCTTATGGTGGCACCACTGGTGAATAATTTAGGAAGGTAACCAGATCTTTTGATTCACATAACACTTAGACTAAATAGTTTTTAAAAAGCTAAATCTAGAACCCTTAAAAGCTTTTTTCTGTTCGTCTCCTATTAGACTGGGTTCAAAGAAAACCCCTTTTAGGAACCAAAGAACCCTCAGCTATCAGAAGAACCCTTGAATAACATTTTTTCGCATAATGTTCCCTTAATGAGCTGCTTATTTTCTCATTTCTTTTCTCCTGAGGTAATAATGATATTCTGCGAGCTTACTTATCACACACTCTTACAAAAAGAGGTTTCCTTTAGCTTCCTAGGGTTCTACTTGGAATGGGGGTATAACAGGGGAGTACTCTCTGTGCATAGTTCCACCAGAGGGACAAAGTGAACCATAAATCATTACATATTTTACCACTCTTTTAAAAGTTTACTCTGATTTCCCTGGCAGAATTCTGCTATCAAGGTGAAATGTTATAACAACAAGATAGTATTTAGAATTAAATATACAATTAAGTATCACAGTTTTTTGTGTACTACCTTACATTTAAATGAGAACAATATCGCATAAAATATTTAAGTAATGTGGACACATGACTATCACACCCATTTTTGCTTTTGGAACATCCAATTCCACGTTTAGTCCCTGTTTGCTGTTATAATAACTACTGCTCTTCTGTGAAGGCTTCACTAGATTTGGAGCATGGCTGTTGGGATTTGTGCATTCAGCCACAAGAGTATTAGTGAGGTCAGGCACTGACGTCATGTGAGGACGCCTGGGGCACAGTCAGCGTTCCGGTTCATCCCAAATGTGTTCAGTGCGGTTGAGGTCAGGGCTCTGTGCAGGCTACTCGATTTCTTCTACTCCAACCATGGCAAACCATGTCTTCATGGACCTTGGTTTGTGCACAGGGGACATTGTCATGCTGGACAGGTTTGGGTCTCCAGTGACAGGAAATCATAATTCCATAGCATACAATAATACTTTAGAGAAGAAACACATATAGTGCAACGGTCAGATTTCCACAAACCTTTGGATGTACTATACAGTGTACTTAAGTATTATTTTGATATATTTATACTTTACTTGAGTATTAGTGAAATTGAATACTTGTACACTTAATTATTATTATTACTATTATTTAAAAAATACTTTTACTTCTTACTTTTTCATTGAGTTCTTCAAAGTATTCATTATAAATCTAAATCTTCCCTCATCTCATCTTTCCTCAGTCACCCAATGACTGCTATATATTAATCTAATTGGCTTAGATTAGCATCCAATCATTTCAGTTTAGCATACAATCGAGTTCATTCATGCAGAAAAAATATCAAGCATACTGACAATTCATCATCTGCTGTCCTTCTCATGGCACATAATGTAGTTAATGCTATAGCTGTCTCTTTGTGTTTGAATTTGAGGATGAACACCCCTAACCCTACCTCAGTAAAATGTTTCAGTATGCTGGAGTAAGCAAATACTCATGTACAATTAGGTCTTCTGTCCCTCCAACGAAGGCATGAACACCATTTACTTTGAAAATGCACGTTGATGTGAATTTCATTAATCTGCTGAAGTTAACTGGTGGTGTTTAAATAAATGACTCCATCTTTTGTCTTTGCTAATGCCAGATTAGACTAGCATTAATTAGAGTAGCTAGGATAATTATCTAGGCAGCAAGTCAATTTCTAGTTTATAGTAAATATTGTTTATTTACCTTATATTTTATTTCTGATTAATTCATTAGCAAACTATGTAGTGTCATATTACGAGCAAATGTAAAGACATTGAATTCTGTTTACAAGCTGGTAGCTGTTTGAAACAGAATTAATCTTCTAAAACAGTCATATGAAAAGTTTGGGAACCCCTTTTAATTTTTTGGATTTTTGTTTATCGTTGCCTGAGCTTTCAAAGTAGCAACTTCCTTTTAATATATGTCATGCCTTATGGACACAGCAGTATTTCAGCAGTGACATTAAGTTTATTGGATTAACAGAAAATATGCAATATGCATCATAACAAAATTAGA
>JAQQZR010000015.1:8526068-8564736 GCA_030068235.1 Notoglanidium macrostoma | reverse complement strand
TATATATATATATATATATATATATATATATATATATATACACACACACACACACACACACACACACACACACACATAGTATATACATATATTTCTTTCAAGTAGAATGATTTAATTTCATTATTTTTAAAGACATCTTCAAAAATAACTGACAGCATTTCTTTGCATGTGCCTAAGATTTTGTACAGTACTGTTTAGTTGCGTTTTTGTTTTTCTTAAAAATATATTAACTATATATGGGAGCAAGCTATCTGAGGGGTGTAGTTGTAAAGTTGTGTAATGACAGGCACGTTTCTATCCACCCAGCCTGTACTGACATGCTTGGAGGAGGGATGGGAAACTCGTATCGTGTTCCATTCAGGTGAGATGATGAAGAAAACAGGTAAGAATTGGCCAAACCTGATTTGTAAGTTTTGTGCTGAATTAGAATAAGTTTTGGGGAATCTTTTCTGTACTGATGTGGGTCATTGAAGGATTTTCTTGCCCAGTAGCCTACTTTTAACACACTGAATCTTTTATAAGCATTTATAATAGGTTAGACAGAGTATGGACACAGTAAGGTGAGAGACATTTACCGGAGTGTCCGTTGTTGGTCATAAGGAAGTTACCATTCTTCACCTCACCATATCCGGTCATCTCAAGCTGCAGCATGTGCGGGTTGAACTGCACATTGCGCCGCTGGATGTCAATGGGAGACTGTTTACGGCCACCACACGCAGGATACTCATCTGGCCAGTGGATCTGATCCAGAGATCCCTCTGTGAAACAGACAGCTTTATCACAGCATATTCATGTTTAAAGCAGTTCTTCTGGCTGGAGAACAAGTGCGTGATGTTTAGGTGAGGAGTGTTAGGGCTGAAAAAAAGACTCCAGCACTGACATGTGTTTTTAAATTCAAATTCAAATTCAAAATTCAATTTTGTTCATAACACTTTGCTGTTTTAATAGCTACAGTCTTGCTTGTGGTTGTGCCTTGAGAGTTTCTGGCAAATAAAACTTGAAAATAAGTCATATTATAATGTATTTATTTGTTAAATAATAAGTTCTATAGGTGTCAAAAATAGCACCACCCAGCTCGTGAAAACAAAAACATAACACTGTGGTGCAGAAACCTCAAATATCCACAAGTACAAACTTTCCCACACTCTAACAAAATAAAGTAATAACTGTACCTTTCCATTTCTGTGAATGGTACTCTCAAAGATACACCTTTAGTAAATTAGTGTGTACCTTTTACCTAGAAAGATTCATAATGTACCTTAAATCTTTACTCTAAAAGGTAATTGCAGTCAAGTTATACACCTTACATTTTTTTTAAAAGGGACACTACATCCACATTTGCAGATATAAACATGTAAATATAAAAAACAATAGATGGTACAGTTTTTTTTCTAAGAGTGCAGATTTTGTGGTTTACATTTTATTGTAACACGTTTTCCCAAAGCGGTGACTTCAACCCAGTGGCACTTTACACAAATGTATAGAGACTAAGGTATTGTAATGTAAATGTAATATGTAATCATCATTTATTAAATTAAATGTAATATTTAATTCTAATTCACAAACATGGTAATACTTGCCTGTATATGTCCAGTGCACCCCAGCTCCAGCCAGTACAAAGTTCAGTGAAACAGCATGTATGATTGCAGTGAACAGCTCCATTGCGCATCTGTGTGTGTGTATGTCACACTCAGACTGGAGCAGCTGTTGAAAGGGAATGGAGGCGGGTTTAAACACGCTGGTGCCCTGAGGCCAAAATCGCCACTCCTTTATACATCAGTGTTGATATAAATGTTTATATGTTGTATGTTAAAGAATGTCACATGATGTAAACGGATGATGGAAAGGCCTACTCATTTGTAATCCAAAGTTAAACCAGTGTTCATTTCCAGCACCAGCATGCACACAAGAATATATCACACCCATGCAGTGATCATTTAAAGTGACCATCACACCCATACAGTAAGTGGTTCAGTTTAAAATAACCATCACATCCATACAGTATAGGAAGTCTTTGTTAATTTAGCATTAAGATTTCCCTTCCCTGGAACTGAGGGGCCCAAACCTGTTCCAGCATGACAGTGCTCTTGTGTACATTGTGAGGTCTATAAAGACAGTTTGCCAAAGCTGATGTGGAAGAATGTGGCTAAATGGGCAAAAATTCCCTCAACTATGTACACACTCTAATTGAAACCAGTGGAGGCTGTTGTAACAATAAAGGGGGACTCCTTGGCTTGTCCCCGCATTGTTTTGGAATGGTCATATAAAGTTGTGATGGCTGGGTGTTCAAATACTTTTGGCCATATAGTGTAGTTCATGAAAAAGCAGCCAATTCATTTTGTGCCATTTTTGTGCCATTTGTGCAACATTAAGCATATGTATACTGAAATGCCTTTAGTTAAAAAAGCTCAGGAAAATTGCTTGCATGTAATATAAGGCGCAGAATATACAAGCACACATACAACCCAAGAGTATGAACAAATATGATCAATAAGTACAACAAGAATACTATAAACAAAATATAATACACAAGTGAAGGAAAGCAAGCGAAAAAAAACAAAAAAACCCTGAGTGATATTGCACAGTGCTAAAGTAAGGTATAAAGTGACCAAGTGACAATGGACCCAGTAGACATAAGGTGTAAAGTGACGAAGTGACAACAGTGTCTCAGTTATCACATGATATGTTCATCTGAAAGGACACATGAATAAACTATTATTTCTAATTTATCTAGTTACATCTAGTTCATCTAGTTACGTCACTTAGAGACTTCTTGCGTAAATATTAGTGAATTATTCAAAATATTTGCAAATAACTCTTTTGCAGCGCTGTGTCTAAACACAATGTGCCTATGTTCTAATCTATCTATATGTGTCATTACGGTATGTGTCAATAATTACTGGAAAGTTATTATTTATATGAAAAGTTTTTCCATTTTAAATTAAGAATGATCCACCATCTGTTTATTAAGCTGTGTTCTTGTATATTTCCATTTACTACATTGTTGTTAAAGTTCTCTAACTATCAACCAGTTAACATGCAAAAAAAAAAACCTGAAGAAAATTTGCTTAAAGAATACTTACATACATCCACTGCCTTGTAGATATTTTATCAATGGATTTATATCAACGTGCCTTGTCGTATAAGGGCCCTTCTGTTTTAATTTTAAAGGACATGACTAAAAGGCAGACAAGAGCAAACATGCCTTTTGCATTGTAAAGAGTATCTCTGACATGCATTCAGTGGCAGTTCGTTTAGTAACAACACCCACATACAGTCTTCAGTGGCCTTGGAAATTATGCAACAACTTTCAGAATTCCATTACAGCAGGTAAGAACACAACATCTAAGAGTATGCAGACCAGCAGAGTAAAGAATTGCTCTAAATACTATAATAAAATACTGTGTTCAAACTAGTATAATACAATGAATGTGCTTTACAGGTATTGTGGGACGATATTTACAATATTGGCAGATTACTGCACTAAATGGTCATATTGTATAGGAACACAACTCTGTTCCTCTGAAGTGACTATACTAAAATAATACAGTAAAACATACAGTACCATTAACATAAGTATAAAATTAACCAGGAGAACTTTAAATAATTTAATAAAGTAGGATAAGGGCAACGTATTTAAACCAAAGGTAAATCTAGCCAATGCTAGGTAGCTAACTTTTACTAATTAGTCCGATATTTTAAATAGATAATCTAAATATCTTCCTTGTTTTATTTTTCCTGTGATATTCAGCTCTGTAACTCTACAATTTTCTCACCACTGTTCTCATATCAGTATCTTATTGTGTAATCTTTTATTTTAGCAGTTTCTTTTGGATATTTTATACATGTTGGAATGCACTGGACTCAGTGTATTGACATGATTTAGGATCCATGTGAAGGAAAACTTTAATGGTAGTACCGATACATAATCTATCATAGTAACAGTCAATGGTCAAAACACAATCAGGCATCACAAGACAAACCAGGTGTTAGAGCTTCTGTGAGCTTCGATTCAGGTTCAATCTCTTTCAGACTCTGAAACCGTCTCTCTCGCTCTTCCTCTGTGTGACAAGCGCTCAGAGAATGAGCGAACAGACACAATGTCATGTTAAACTCAGTCTGATTTTAATGAAGAAAGTCTTGAAGTATTTATACATAGAAACAGATATCTCAAGGACACAGATAAACAGAAAAACACCTTTGTTTATACAAAAGACTTGTAGTCTCCACATATTGAAGGTCGCCTACATGAGGAGTGCGACATAAGATAAATCAGGAATAGTATATCATGTTTTTAGGATAGCTTAGACTAAACAGAACATCCTTGATCATGTCATAAGGACCTAAAATTGTCTGGAGAGCACAGGACAGAGAGGAAAAAGGAACAGCGGTCAAAGGACAGAGAAGGGACGAGATTTTCAATCTAACACCAGGGGATAATCCAAAGGAACAAGCAAAAGGTCTAAGCTCAATGAAGACTAACAGATATAAAACAAGGCTCAGAACATGTGGAAATAGTGAATTGCCAAAACTTTGCAATAAACTACTGAAAAGAGTGAGAAGTAAGTAGTCATACTAGAACTCATGAGAGTGCATCCTCTACTGGTAGGGAAGGGTAACATCCTGAGCTGGTGTTACAGAATCTGTTGCTAATGAAAGACATGGTTCGTTGTATGCCTGGATGGCCTGAGCTAAATGATGTGTGAACCCAGTGTAAGAGTTGATTCCTAACTAACAGGCATTATGAAGCTTGATGTGGAAATGGTTGTTTCTTCAGGTCGTGGTCTGAGGAATCGAGCATTGGCGTTTAGGTTCTTTGATCCTTTGAACCTAGTGAAAAAAAGCACCCAGCATTCTTGGTGCAGATTCAGTCTTTTAGCTAATTTAACATATGCAAGGCTTCTATAGCATAGTACACCATGACAGGAATCTACCAGAAAAAAATGTGCCTCAACCAGAAAAAAATGCCTCAACCAGAAAAAATGATGCTATTCTATGATATAATGGTGACTACACAGCCCCTCTCATTAATTGCACCTGATTATGATTTTTCATTTTTCTCCATAAGTATCAATTATTAATAATTAGAATTATTTGAAAACTCACTACATCTATCCAATATCTATACCGCTTACCCATCAGGGTCATGCTGAAGTCAATCCTAGCTGACTTCAGATGAGAGGCAGGGCTATCATCATTCACATATAAATACACACCTATGGACAATTTAGAGTAGCCAGTTGACCTAATCTGTATGTTGTTGGGCTGTGGGAGGAAACCAGAACACCTGAAGTAAACCCACTCAGGCACAGAAATAACATGCAAACTCTGCACAGAAAGGCTCTGATGATAGGCAGGTTCAAACCCAGAACCATCCTTCTGTGAGGCAACGGTGCTATCCACAGCACCACCATGCCACCCAACTCATTACATGTTAATTACAAATATGAGGTTAAATATCCTCAATGAGTAGGTGTTGTATGCTTGCTGTTGTCTAACTAGTTCTAACCATATTTTCTAATTATATCCAACTGAAAAATTCAGCTATTCTGTTTGTCTATTTGGGCAATAGTTGGTTAGAGCAGCTTGTATTTCCTAGCTCCTGTGCCACACTTTAGTGACAGTCCCCAACATATTAGTGACAGATACTCAGAGTGTATTCAGAAAAAATGTTCTAACAACAAATTAGTTGGTTCTCCTTTTGAGATCACATTAAAAAGATGTTTTCTTACAGTAATTTATTGTGCTGTTCATGTGTTATTGACCAGAAATACCCAAAAGTAAGTCTGAAAATGAAACTAATTAACTGTGGACTGCTACATACAGCAAATTGGCCCATCAAAACAGTAAAAAGCCAGTAATAATACTCCTTTTAGTGGTCCTTAAAATATTCTGATTGCAAGATTGAAAACCTAAACATGTATTCAAAGCTTTTGATTCATTTTGGGGGCCCGTTCACCCAAGGACTCTGGGCTGCAGTTCAGGTTAGCCTGTGCACAAGTCTGGTCCTGGACTCAGGGGATTACCCTGGTGTTGTGATAGTACAGCCCCTATGCCACTGAGTCATTTACCGCTACTACAAATGACAATGATGGGTCAGAATGACAAGAATTGGGAACACTAATCAACCAGTGTTTGAAAAGCATCAGAGGCAGCTTCATTGCATTTAAAACTTTTGGGTTTGCCCTTCAGGGGTGCTCTAAAAGGAGAGACCACAGATGACAGCTTGAATGAACCAGCTGTAGAGATCACTGCACCTGTAGTTCCTAGAGATTTTGGGGGGGTTTGGACAGATTCATTTTAACTCCCTGGACAGCTTTGATATACGCAAGGAATGAGAGAAAGATTTTATGAAGTTCATATTTAACAGGTTTTACATAAAGTCTTTTCTAGCTTTTCCTAGACCCTTGGAGAGGACAATGTAAGCATGTTTAATGCATTCCTGCTCAGATGTGAAATAAATCAAAATATTGTTTATGTGGACTATTACAAAGTGGTTTAACTACTTATATTTGACTTTATTTACCAAGGCTTGGAATACTGAGGAGGAATTGAGTGAATCACAGAACATGATGAAGTATCCATAGTGACCTGAAGCTGTGATAAAAGTCAGATAAGTTTTGTATGGTTATGCATATGTTGCTCGATGCTACTATTTAATGAACAAGGGTTTAGTATGTAGGGCATGGATGCTATGGGCTCATTTCTCATGGATGGAGGGAGTTTGAGTTGTTGTTTGAGTTGTCTTCATCCATGAAGTTACCAGCTGCCCCAGAATCTAAGAGAGCTGCATAATAATGGGATTTTGAGCACCACTGGAAATAAAACTGGTAAAGTGCACTTTTGGGTCTTTAAGCATGGGGTGATGGACATGTTCATGTGGGTCATGGGGATGTTTTGAGGGCAAACTGGTCATCCAGGAAGGTAATGTACTTTCCCTCCACTGAAGTTGTGGTCCAATGGTGCACTCTTGCAGTGAGTAGTGCTATTACAAAGATGATCTTATAGATGGCTCAGGAGTAGAATGAAGGGAGAGCTGCTGAAAAGGAGAGAGTGTTGAATTAGGATCTCTTTGCATTTGCCCAGGGACACATTATACTTTTTGAGTAGGGCTATTCAAGGTTTGGGCCCATTGATTTCTGGTTTAACTGCCTGCACTCTCTTACACACATCTGCCTCTGGAGTTTAAGAGGCTTCAGTTTTGCCTCAGCAGACACTGATCAACCTCTCAATGTTGACAGAAACATGCTGTAGCTGTGAAACTCCTTGTAGTTGGCCTTGAGAGGTGAGTGCAGACAAAGTGTGAACAGACAAAGTCTTCTTTAATGCACTGGACTTTAGGATCCATATACAGGAAGTCTTTATTAACAGTACCATTATACAATCATAGAGCAGGCAAGGGCTAAAACATAATCAGACATCAATAGACAGATCCTGAACTTAATTTAAAGAGTATTTAAATGAACATTCAAAGGGTCTAGACACATTCAAGGCTAACAGGGACGACCAAGACTCAGGGCTTATGCAACTAGAGAATTGGCAGGGCTTCGCAACAAACTAAGGAAAATAATGAGCTTATATATATGAAATGAGGAAGGAAATTGGGGTCAGGGGTCAAGCTAGAACACAGGAGAACATGACCTCTGCTGGTGGGGAGGGGTATAATCCTGAGTTTTAAACAGGTTTCACAGATTTCTTCTGCTAGGGTTTTATATAATATAGGTATTATAGCATATTTTAAAATATAGAAAATTCTGCGATGAAAGACTTGAAACAACAGTAAGCTTAAAGGGTACATAATCAGGCAAATGCTGGAAAGGAAACACCACAAGTAGCGCTGTTCTTCTATTAGACACCAGGTGTCGTGGTTACTGAGTCCTTCTCTCTCAAGGTCAAACACTGATTCACACACACACACTGCGTCAGTGGCGGCCATAGGCGATGCTTGGATTTGCACAGCATCACTACAGCAAAGCACAGAGCACGCACTCATGAGTCTGTTCTCCAAAAGCCTTGTGTATGTGGACACAAGCTTGGAAAGACTGTATTTCTGAAATAATAATGATGTATTTCGATTGTTTTTAAATGTGAAACGAGAGTGTATCTTTGTATTGATTCGTACAGTTCATTTAATTAAAGAATCAAATGCATTTTGTGTGAAAATTTGAGCTTATATTTGTCTATTATTATTATTATTATTATTATTATTATTATTATTATTATTATTATTATTACTATTATTATTATTTTTATTATTATTACCATTTGAAATGTTTCTAATATAAATATGTACTCGCAGTCCGAATCCAATGCACATACAATTAAACCTATTGACTAAAAGTGGTCGGAAAATCCGTCATGGTTCTGGCGCCGGATGTACTGAGTTGACTAACTCCTGGTGACGCAGTGTCTCTGTAGCTGATGCTCGGCACGTAGGCTGCCGGGTTACGCCTACATCAGGCACCTAATGTGAAAACTGATTTTATTTAATTACCCAAGTTAAAAATGGTTTGTATCAATGTTTGTACATGTGAATCTAATTGTTCGGTTTAGTTGAACCACCAAGACTATTCTTTTAAAAACTAAATCTAATGATGACAAAAGTTGTGATTGAAGGAAACGTGCGCTTGCTCATGCACGAGCATACCGCGTGATTCCAATTTGGCCAATCACGTAGCTCTACAAAGGCTGCACGCGCTGCTTCCTGATTTTTTTTTTTTTCAGGGTTATCACTGCGCAACACTGTAACCGTCCGCCTTCTCTGCTTCTGCTGCGGAGGGTGAAGTGACCAGACCGCTGTCCTTGCACACAGCTAGGCAAGGTGAGGCCAAATTCAAACATTTTCCTACAAATAGGCTACTGCTGTTGTTCCAGTGTCCCTGACGAGTTAGAAATGAGGAAGTGTAGGTTTAACCTTCGCGACAGGATGTTTGAGGACGCTAGTTATCAGAGTTAGCCATGATATTAATATTAATTTAACGTTATACGAGCTACAGTCGGGATTTTAATACTGCAACGGAGGTAAAATTAGACTTATTTTATCCCCTGCATGCTAGTATGGGCTATTTGAGTGCGCCTGACGTTTTATAGCCGCTGAGGAGGAAGGGTGAGTGTTGAGCTGCTCTTGCTATGAAGTGACTGGTTTTTGCTGATTCCTTTGCCCTTGAAATGGAAACCGGTAGTAATGAAGGTGTAATTTGACGATTTAACCATCTTCATGTTGTGTTGGGACAAGACAAGAGTAGTTTTTGCCTTGCAGCTTAAATGGCCTAAAGTTCCCATTCTGCAATCTACCCGTAATAAACGCTATATTAAAGTGCACAAGCCTATAGTAGGCTCTTGATGACGTCAGAATCGGACAGTGATCTGCCTGGATTAGCATTATATAAATGACTGACTGATTTCTGTACTGATTCTTTTGACCGTCACCTGTTGAGTTTTGGCTGTGGAATACTAGTTTTAATATCATATCCAGTCGCATTGAACTCCAGGAAGTCTCTTATTTCTTTTCACCGGAGCTGTGCATGTAATTTCAGAGTTCTTGCTGTTCAACATGAGGTGCTCAGGGCAGGGTGCAGGGCGCATGTGCTGCTGTCTGTCTTGTGGTTATGGACGCAGCCTGCTGTTTTGTAGCCAGTGGCAAGTTTTCATGAACATTTAAGGCCATGAGATTTTCTATTGGTCCAACTTAAGCACATGTAGATGTTGTTAATTTATTTGTTGACTGTCTTAAATGGTATGCATCCATAGAAAGTGTTAACTGGGGCTCCCTTAACTATTTGATTTTGTAGCATGATTTAATTGTAATGCTGGTTATTTGAATATGAAAATCTGTTTCTCGTGTTATGTATGCATTGCTTTAGTACGTGTTGGGTTTTTTTTCTTGAAGGTTGAGTCCTAAACTTGGTACATTTTGTGTTGTACTTTATCAATGCATGTCAGTTCAGCATACCATTGTATGTGACTTGATGCTGAATTGGCTTCCATTTGTACCTATAGTCTTGTGGAGCTCCATGATTGAGCGGTACAATGGTGTAATCGGTAGCTTTTGCTACCTTGTATCTCTAGGGTCCTTGGTTTGATCCTGAGCTTCTGTGCATGTTGTTGCTGGGCTTCCTCTGGGTTTTCCAGTTTCCTCCCATCACCCAAAAACATGGCAGTAGGATGATTGGCTCATTTGGTGTGAATGTGTGTGCATGGTGCCCTGTGATGGACTTGCTTCCCATCGATGTGTTTCCGCATCACGCCCACTGTTCCTGGGATAGGGTCCAAATCCATCGTGGCGATGACCAGGATAAAGTGGTTTACTGAAAGTCAGTGGGTAAGAGATCCATGACTTGGTGTAGAGTTTTCTAAATCTTGGATGTCTTGCCTGAGAGAGGCTTGGCTAAATGTCTGAATTAGCTCTTCACTTGTGGGTGCCCCTTAAAAGAGCATTTGCATGCTGATGCAATTCGAGATGAGTGTACCTTTGTTCATTCAGTCCTTCTGTGACTGAACTTTTTCCTTACTAGAATGAATCACACATTTGATGCACTGTCGGGGTGCGTTTTACTAACCTTCCAGAATTGTCATGCATGTAAAAAGAAATGTAGTGTTTTTCAGTAATGCATATTACATGTTGCATTTATTTCATGAGTTATTGCAGTATCATTATGAATTGTCTGATGTGGTGATTTCTTTTTCTCCCTGATTTCCCCCCCAAGATCCTGCAACATGTCTATCCTGAAGATCCAGGCTCGTGAGATTTTCGACTCACGTGGAAACCCCACAGTTGAGGTCGATCTCTTCACTAAGAAAGGTGATTCTCATTACTTTGTCATATCACCTAGGGGGGAAAAGCCATCTGATCACAAGCCCATGTTTCTATTTTGCAGTAGCTTTAGAACATGGCATTTTGCCCTTTTTGACTTGTTCCTGTATATGCCGGGACACATTATCCATTCTGCGTGTTCCCTCAGATGGAACCCAGAACCTAATCCATGGCAGCAGCCACATAATTTCAAAGGGCTGTGAATAATGGTGTGTCAGGACTTACTAGGCGAAATATGGTAAATGCAGACAGTTAGTTTCCGAATGAATGAGCCATCGAGTTGCCTTCTCCAGGAGGAGTCTCCTGTGTGCTGTCCAGTAGGCTGGAAGATGCAGAGCATGTGATAGATGAATATAAATAGATGTTGTAATGGTATACAGCCTGGATTGCGTTGCATCTCACTGTAAAACGTAATAGAAGCCACTGTGGTTAAGAGCATCTGCCAAGAAACTAAATGAAAATAAATACCGCATAACTGAGTAGTTGTCTTTTACTTACTGTATCCTATGTGTATAAATGTCAAATCATTTTGCAAATTGATTTATAAAAGTCTTTTATGCGTTGAACCACTATCCAGTTGAAAGGGTCCAGGTTTTTAACCCATGGTTTCTCAGACAATGCAGTGGTTTAACTCCTGGTGTATGACCTGACTGTTAATGAAGCTCCCTGAATAATTATTTGGCGTTTGGGCCTCCAAGCTAGCAAATGGCCAAGTTGGCAATCCAGCATGTACTGCGCTGAGGAACAGCCCCTCTCCCCACAATCGGAGTGCAGCTGCGGTCATCCTCTACACTCTGAGCTATTTTTGGTGAGCTGCTGTAGTGTATACTGTGGCCTCATTCTCACCCGGTTTTTCCAGTTGATCTCTATTAGAATTTGTTTCCTAAATAAATCAAACTCGGTCACACCGTATAATCAACATTTTATTTTATTTCTCTTCTACCACTACATTTTACCAGCACTAGTAATTCTTGATCAAAGAACACTTTATACAGTTTATCTGTTCAGTTATGTTTAAAATTTTGTAACATCCATGAAACAGGTTAGTTCCTGTTCTTCTGTTGCAACACCCTAACCCTAACCCTTTATTTAAAGAAAAAAAAGTTGTTTCATCAACAACCTTTTTCTGTCTGTTGAAGTTAAAAAGTCAAAACGGCTACAGCCCGTCATGCATCAAATCCTGAAGACTTTCCCTTGTGGGAAGCTTAAAGAGGAACGGCTGTACCGCTGGCATTGGAGACTCCTTCCAAAAGTTCAAAATAGAAATAAAGTATTGGGGCGGGAACATGAATATAATTCCATGACTTGGGTTTTAGCTAAACTCCTGTCTGAGCTGTGCTGTTGTAGAAAATGTAATCAACACCTGATCAGATTTGAGAATTCAACAGAAGGTTAGGCCTAAACCTCAGGGTACAGGTACACACTCATCAACCACACAAACAAGTTCACAAATCCATTTCATGAGCACATTCTTCGCAATGGTTTTGCACTCTTTTCTTTTTTTAAACACTACAACAACTGGGCTTAAAGATCAACATGGTAACAGCCATTCTTTGTTGAACGTCTGTATGAATGCTGTTCGTGTTGCGTAACCTCCACATCTGCAGTATGTGAAGGAGTGATTTTGGGGTTATGGAAAGCCCCTTATATGGGCAACATCACAGGAAAGTCACTCCAGTGGTAGAGGGGAAATTCTTGGGAAGTGAGTCACCTTGACTGACTGCATAGTGGACTGTCTTAGTTTATGACAGTAGCTGAAATTCTGTAAATTAAATGGAATAATTTGTTGCTTTTTCCCTAAGGTCTCTTCAGAGCTGCAGTGCCCAGCGGTGCTTCCACTGGCATCTATGAGGCCCTTGAGCTTCGTGACAATGACAAGACGCGCTACCTGGGCAAAGGTGCGGTTATTACAAAATGACAAATTATATAATACTCTTGCTGTGTGACGCACTACATCAAGATTTATTTAGACCTGTTTTATGTTGGAAAAGTTTTTTACCGTTAAATTGTTCTTTGCTTACTAAAGCAGCTATGCTGTAATAATTCTGTACTGTCTAAACCTGGGAGTTCTCAAATTTTCAGTCAGTGATGTCTTTACCTGTTAAAACATGAACGCCCTACAGAATTAATTTACTAAGTAGTTTAAAAAATGAGGCACATTTTATTAGTATTAAGTGTGTACAGTAACATTTTGGCTATTAATTGGATTTCCTTAGCCCAGGGGATCCCCAGATCCCACCATGATTCTACACATTTAATTTGTTTCCAGTGAACCTTATAGACCCCCCATGTAGAATTTTCTTCTACAAACTACTTTTCTTTAATTAATGCCTAATTTTTGGCACTGCCACTTATGTGCTTACTATTTAAGTCCCCTGTAGTTTAGTTGTAAATGAAGCTGCTTCATCTCCACAACAAAATCATTTATGTACTGGTTCAGATTTGTTCCAGGTCTTCAGTAATGTATATCTGCCACTGTGATTTTTACTCTTCCTTTTTCCTTCTGTTTCTCTGTCTTGCCTTTTTTGACACTTTCCTTCTCCTCTGTCAGGGGTGAAAAGAGCTGTAAAATATGTAAATGAGTTCTTGGCCCCAGCTTTGTGTAACCAGGTAAATGAGTGTGTGCAGTAACTGACGTAAAGGTCATCTCAGCCGTGTGTACCAGAGCATGAGGCGTTGAGTTTGGTTTTGCAACTAACTGTTCACTGAAGTCCTGAGAAACATTTGAAACTCTCCCATGTGTGCTAAAGCTCCTTCACCTGAATGCAAATAAATAATTGGGGGCAGATCAGGGCCTGTGATCTAATGTCTAACCCTGCCAACTCTGCATGTTCTCCCCCCCCCCCCCACTCGGGTCAGTGATGGTCTGCTTGTTCCTTGCAGGTGTCTCAAAAGCTGTTGAGCATATCAATAAAACAATTGCACCTGCCCTGGTTAGCCAGGTAGGAATATTTATTCTTTGACTAATGCAACGATGTGTGTTGTAGATCATAGGTTTTTGATTAGAATAAGTAATTTAGCTCTGATTTAATGATGTATAGACAGACAGATAAGTTTCATGAAACAGCCATTAATTTGCTCAGGACAATGCAGTTTATACATTCCATTCAGAACTATTGGCACCTTTCATGAAAATAAGTAAAATATAATTGTCAAACTTATTCATTTCTGCAGTTTATTTTTTTTATTTTGAAGTCCAGAGTGTTAAGAAGTGAAGGTTTTTTATTTTATTTTATTTATTTATTTTTTCCCTCCCCTGCTAAACAACACCTGTATGATTTTTAATATGTGGCTCCTGCCCTGGAGAAAACAGAGTTTCTGTAATGTCTAACAGGGTTGGAAACACTTGTAGAGGGGGAGGGGTCTTGGTTCATACCGCCATGCAGAACATGGTGTTAAGTTCCTTTATATTTCTTAGATGTCGGTACACGTATTTGTGAGTAGCCTCATATTTATATACCATTGAAACTGGACATGGTTAAAGGCAACAACAGCGTTCCTGGGGACTGAGAACCATGGGAAAAATCCAAGAATGGCAAATTTTCAATAAAATATATATTTTTTTTTAATTTTGTAAATTAAGGAATTAAAAATGACCATTCTAATTATTACTTAATTCTAATTCGAATGAGTTGTTGGAACAATGTTTATAGTATTGTTTGAGCAGCTATTTTGAATGATTGTATAAAAGTCATTTATGCTTATGTAGGGTGCCAATAATTCTGGAAGGCATTGTATGTCCTTTATTTAACCATTGTATTCTGTGAAACTGTTTAACGTTGCACCAGCTTTGTGTTGACTGCATGATCTTTAACCCAGCCTCATGACCCAACACTTGCCTGAAGATCTACTCTTATGACTTTCCATTTGTTATCGAACAGGATGTGTCCGTCTTGGAGCAGGAGAAGCTTGACAAGCTGATGCTTGATATGGATGGTACAGAGAACAAATGTACGCTAACCTCATGGTGGTTCAGTTGTTTTATATAGAATTGGGAATATATGTGTATATGTATGAATATAACTTTATCAAAGATGTTTGATTTGGTACGTAGATTAGCAAATGTTGCTGCTTTTAATGTGTTACTTTTGTAACTCCTCAGCTAAATTTGGTGCAAATGCCATCCTGGGTGTGTCCCTGGCTGTGTGCAAGGCTGGTGCTGCAGAAAAGGGCATCCCACTCTACCGCCACATTGCTAACCTTGCTGGAAATCCAGAGGTCATCCTCCCAGTGCCTGTAAGAACGTATTGTGCTCATGCCAGAGTGTAATCTGTCCTCTTCTCTTTGGTATGGCTTGTTGAAAGTTCTCACACGCTAATAATAAAGCTATTTGTATTCCCTAGGCCTTCAATGTTATCAATGGGGGTTCCCATGCTGGCAATAAGCTGGCCATGCAGGAGTTCATGATCCTCCCAGTTGGAGCAAGCAGCTTCAAAGAGGCCATGCGCATCGGTGCTGAGGTCTACCATAACCTGAAGAATGTAATCAAAGAAAAATATGGCAAAGATGCCACCAACGTGGGAGACGAAGGTGGCTTTGCCCCCAACATCCTGGAGAACAAAGAAGGTGAGGGGAGAAATCGTGGCAGTTGAAGTTGGTGCTTCCTTCAGCAAAAAGCCTATTTTGTGCGCGCGCGCAATCTAATATGAAATCTCAATTGGAGCAGAGACGCTCTGAAACGATCTCCTGTCCATGCACACTTCCCTTATTAAAATATGGAAGAAGCCAGAAGTGTTCAAACTATTTTAGTAATTTCATTTCATTTAATGTAAAATCTGCGCTTAATACATGAAACATCCACAGCATGGACCTAATTTTATTGCTGTAACTGGAAATTCCTTCCTAAAACAGCATCACAGGGTCTCCAATTTCAGACCAGGCCTTTACAGGAACAGTGAGACCTGCTTGGCTGTGCTGAATGTCTCTCAGCTACTGAGTCCTGCAGTCTCCAACCTCTAAGGCACAAATTGTGGGTGGTTGGGTTTTTGTTTGTTTTTGCTTTACTCCCCCGTAATGTTTTATTGTTGGTGTGGAAGTGGGCTTCTTTTTTTTTTTTTTTTTTTTTAAATTAAAAACTTATTTATGTTTTAAAAGAAGCTGTTGTGTGAAAGAAATTATTGGCTATGAACCATTTCCTCATGTAGAAATTACAAAAGAACTCCAAAGCAGAAGAAGAATGTAACCATGATGAGTTTGTTTTATCAGACCTTTAGGTTTGAAAAGATTTTAATTCAGTATTCCTTCCCCAGCTCTTGAGCTGCTGAAGAACGCCATCAGCAAAGCTGGCTACACTGACAAGATTGTGATTGGCATGGATGTGGCAGCCTCTGAGTTTTACAAAGGTGGCAAATATGACCTGGACTTCAAGTCCCCTGATGATCCCAGCCGTTACATCAGCCCTGACCAGCTGGCTGACCTCTACAAGAGCTTTGTCAAGGATTATCCTGGTCAGTTTCTTTTATAAGTCATCTGCTGTGAATGAGTGCGTTTTAAATAATTTAAGCTGTTTGCTGAAGGCTTCAGATATTCTATACTATAGAACTAACAATCTTGTGATATGTAATGTGAAGTACTGCATGCATGGCAGTTACTTTATAGTCTACTGTAGCTATTTTATATTCTAGCATTAAGCTGAATTATTCTTTATCACAATAGTCCAAACAAATTAGTTTATAGTGTCAATGTATTTAAATATCTTGAACTTGAAAACAAATTGACGCATCAGATAGTCTGAAAAATAAAGCATCTAATGGGTTAATTTTTGTGAGATAAACCCTGAAGCCATCAACTGAGGCATGATGTGCGCTGTGATGTACGTGCTCCTGAGCACAGTCCGCCCCATTTACTGTGGCCCTGGGGCTTACAGGGGCTCTGTGCAATTTATATTTAACGAATGACTGCGTTTTTAATCCATGCTAGATATAAAAGCTAATGCAAGCTTATTTTTGGAATATTTTGTGCTGTGCAATTTGAGTTTTTGCAATTCCAGAAGCCTTTTTTTTTTTTTTTTTTTTTTTTTTTTTTTTTTTTTTTTTTTTTTTTTTTTTTTTTTATTCATAACTATGTTCAGACCATGCTTATGCAGTTGATCAGTGTAACCAAATGGAATTTTTTTTTTCTTTTTTTTTTTTTGTCTTTTGTTTTGTTGGGTTTTTCTTTTTTCCTCAGTTGTCTCCATCGAGGATCCCTTTGACCAGGATGACTGGGACGCCTGGGCCAACTTTACAGGCAGCACCAGTATCCAGGTGGTGGGTGACGATTTAACTGTGACCAACCCCAAACGCATTGCTAAGGCCGTAGCAGGAAAGGCCTGTAACTGCCTGCTGCTGAAGGTCAACCAGATCGGCTCGGTCACGGAGTCCCTCCAGGCGTGAGTGACCCCACACTGTGGTGGCTTTCAGTATTAAACTTTTAATCAGTTGGCTTGCTGCACATTTTACATGCTGGAAAGCTTGTGTGTAGTATTTATTAAAATCTCTCCTGCCGTTGTGTAGCTGTAAGCTGGCTCAGTCCAGTGGCTGGGGTGTGATGGTGAGCCACCGCTCTGGAGAGACCGAGGACACCTTTATCGCTGATCTGGTGGTTGGCCTCTGCACTGGCCAGGTGAGAGTGTGACTACAGTAACTCTTCCATGTATTAATTAATAAACACTGTAATCTAATTGTGTTTTTTGTGTGCTTGCTTTTATTTAGATAAAGACCGGTGCCCCCTGCAGGTCTGAGCGTCTGGCCAAGTACAATCAGCTGCTCAGGTACAATAGTCATAGAGCTAGCTCACTTACCATGTGCTTCATGTTTAACAAATACTCCAGCATTTTATAAACCTAATGTACTGTAGCATAAATCTGTAGAATGTGAGTGGTGACAACACGGTTTCAACACATTGCTGACAGTCTACTGAAAAGAACAGGAAACCTGTTTATAATGAAAGCCTAAGGCAGCTATTGAATTCCATCAAATATTTAAAATCCATGAAATCCTAAGCAACTGTTAAATTACTTGATTATGCCTCTGACAGCTGGAATAATGCTTAATTATGTGGGTTTGGCTTTTAATTTGACATTTGAGGGTGCGGCGGCATTCTATGTATGTCTATGTATATTCTATCCCATAAATGGTTCATGGCCCCAGAGAGTTTGCAGTAAATAGATTTATCCAGACTTTTATTCAAGATTATTTTCTGTAAATGGTCCACACATGCTACTGGTAAGGTGGATTGTGATCAGGATAATTGTGGCATATTCATTTTAATTAATATGGTAGTTGAAGACCTAGGGGCCAATGTGAAAGGTTTTGTTTACAGATTACAGAATGATAACTTTTTCTCATTGTAGGATTGAAGAGGAGCTTGGAGACAAGGCCCGCTTCGCCGGCCAGAATTTCAGGAGGCCCATCTGAAGAGCAGGCTTTTCTCAAGCCACTGTTTACCATACTCGCACTCCCACACATTAAGCCACGTTCGATCACTCTCCAGAGCAGAAGTAAGCTGGAAAGGCATTCAAATTCAAGGTCCAAGTCTGTAGGCTAAGGCATGAATGTGTTTGTGCCAACTGAGCACCCATCATACTATGCTTTGGCACCCAAAAAAATAGCACTGGTCCTTTAATTACATCTGTGTATTGTGAGACGTTTCTTTGCTTCTTGTGTGTTGTACTGAGTCTGGTCCTCTAATTTAGAGTTCAGTCTTCTGCACTGTATGAAGTGTAACATATGCTCATTGTGTTGCTGTAGAGTTACTGTAAAGTGTGGCATAACAAATAAACTCATGTGGAAGTGTTACTGAGTCTGTGTAACTTACAATTGCAACTTGGGAATTTCCTGCTTGTGTACATGAACCTCTATTCATAGGTTATCCATTTGACCATCAATGGGTAACCCATGTATTGAAAAGGAGTGTTGGACTGGAATATGAGTAGAGTGGAAAAGTAATACCTTCTTGGTGCGAGTCCGGTAATAAGAGATGCCCTTCTGCCCAAGGCAGCGATGCATGAGGTACAAGTAACAAAAGATACCTGGACAGCACAGCAACACTAGCATGCTAGCTGATCCTTACTACTGCTCTATACTCGGGCATAGAACCTTACTTTCATTCATATTAGTAAGAAACCATTAACAACTGAACATTTCTATTTTCAGTTCTTTGACTTTTGGGATTTTTAGTGTGCACAAGAAGAGGTCATTAGTTGCAAAAAGTGTCACCATAAGTGTTAAGTTTGAAAACCCAGTGGTAACTTGAGAAATTGTGCAGAGAGGGCTGTACTGACCTCTGCTGTCTTTCCAGAGTAATGGCACAATCTGACGTGCTCTGCAGTCTGGGCTGTTTACTGGGTTATACTGCAAACTGCATATATTTTGCTTTCAGGTCAAGGCACTCTGCACCCAGCTGCCCCTGATTATCAGGTGCAAGTTGTGCTAATTACCAACTAATTTGTGTAATGATTCTAAATAAACTAGACTAGTATAATTTTTGGTGCTGTTTTGAAGAGGATGAGCGCCCCCTGCTGACCTCTTCCTAGCTCTAAGGTAGTATATCTTTTTCCCGTCACCCCTTGGCTTGGTATAAACCCTGTTAAAGTAGAGCAATTAAAAGTATCTAGCTGAAAAATTTATTCACGTTAAAAGGTGCATGTGTTTAACGGTGTTCAAGTATTAAAATAAAAATTAAAGATTTTTTTTGTATTAAATTAGTCATACTGGTGACGAACAATTTGCTGTTCCTCCTACAAGTTGGTCATGCACAGTATGCATTACTAACACTACTTATTTGCTCATTAATTCATCAGAAGTAAAATATGTAAATAGCCACCCAGGTAGGAATCTGACATTCAAATGTCAGACATTTGTTCAAAGACTGTCAGAGCAATTTTGGCTACCAGGGTTAACAGACTTTCAACCACCTTTTAAATCCAGCTTGCTAACATTGGTCTAGCATTGGCTAGGTTTATTTTTCTGAAAAGTGCTCCTTTGCCAACATTGGGTCATTGAGTTGTTATAAAAAGTGATCTTTTTCCAGCATTAGCCCAACAGCGGAAGACCAGCATAGTCGCCCAAAATAGACAGGCCAGCATCAGTTTTCTATCTAGACAAAATTCACCATTAGCTAGAATTTGACTTGCAGCCTAGCCAATACTATTAGCTACTGGAATTGATGCTTGTCTAACTTTTCATTAGCAAAGAAAACTGGTTAATTTTGCTAAATATAGTCAGATAATGTTAGCAAATTACTGAAACTTACCTCAACATGCTTTTTCAGATTTCATTTGTCTTATAGGGAGGTGAGGATATGCCTCATCTTATATATGTCTGTGCTTACGCCAGCATATTGAACTATTTAACTGAGGTAATGCCAGGGACGCTCATCCTCAAGTTCAACATTACAGTCCGCTGACTTGTACGTCTTCAAATGCAGATGGATAGCTATAGCATTAACCACATGAGAAGGTCACAGAATATAATGAATTGTCATCGTTTTCAATGTCAACTTTCAATTGCTGAGTAGCATACAGTGATGGGCTGGATGAGAGAAAAGACCTTAATGATTTGCTACCAGTAGGTTTTAAAATAAGAATGTTAGGAATAATTAAAAAAAAAAATTATTAAGTAAGACAAGTATTCAATTTCGAGTTCTAATGACTGAAAAGCTGCCTTGAAAAATTCTGTACTGGACAAAGCACTATAAGTATAAATTAAATTTTGTTAATGATCTGAGAATGATTATTGAGCTGCTATACATATACTGGTCAAACCATCACAAAACAAATTGCCACAACAGGTTAATCGACTACAAGAATTTTGGCACCCTTTTTGAATATGGGGAGAATGAGAATTTTACCTTAAACCTATTGGGATGCTGTACGTCTTTATATAATATCTTAAATATTCAAAGTGTTTTCCCTGCAAAACACTCGGTTCAAAATTATTGCCACCCCCACAATTAATATTTTGTGAAGCCCCCTCTGGAGAGAATAACATCACAAAGTCTCTTCCTGTAATGTCTAACAAGTTCAGAGACACTCGCTGAGGAATGTTGTTCTGTTGCAAGAATTTGTATTCTGCTTTATGTTCTTAGATTTGTCCATGCGGCCTGTCTTCTTCAGTTCAGCCCACTGGTATTCTATAAGGTTTAAATCCAGACTTTGGCATTGCAAAACAAGGATTTTGTTTTCATGAAACATTTTGTGTGTTGCTTTAGTTGTACACTTTGATATGTAAAAAAACTCTGTCCGAGCCAAATCGTGAAAAAAACAGGTTTGAGTTAAAATATCCTTTAAGCGCTACTAGCTGTGAAACGGTCCCACTGCATCAATGATTCACAGCTATATTTTTCAGTGGGTATCAGGTGCTTTACCTTGTATGCAGTTCCTACTTACATCAAAAATGCTGGTTGTATTCAGGGCTAAAAAGCTCAATTTTCATCTCCTCTGATCAGAGCGTACAAGTCCAATTGTAGTTCCAACGATTTTCTGGGATGCTCTCAGGAAATATTTTGTTTGTGCAAGCCTTCTATACAGCTTGTTGTTATGGACTTGGCATCTTATAGTTGATGTTCTTATTTGGCCATGATCATATAAACAGTGTACATCTCACATCAGCATCCTCTTTACTGCTATAATCCTATAGTCATGGCAAATTATCAATCGATAATTTTGAATGCTTTTTGGTTTTCTCCCTGATAATCCCTCCTCCATTTTAATGTATCTGCAACATTTACTTGCCTTCAGTATCCTCAGGGTGAGGGTCACAGCTCCTATCCCGGAAACAAAGAGCTTGAGTCGGAAATACCTCGTGGATGGGATGCCAGTCCATTGCAGGGCAGCATACACACACACACACACACACACTCATTCAGCCCTAGGGGCAATTTAACATTGCCAATCCATCTACTGGATGTTTTTGGGAGGTAACCCACATGAACCCAGTGAGAACATGAACAGAAAGCTCCCTGTAAATGATCATTTCTCCCTGATAATAATCATTCTCCCCCTGTCTGTCATGACGTGTAGCAGGCATTTATCTCCCACTGACTCCTGCCTCACCTATTAATGAAATGTTTTTCATTGCAGTAGGTTGTTTTAGTACAGTCTATTAATGATTAGTGATCATTATACTAAAGCCCACATTACATAAACACAAAACGTGCAGATCCACGTGCACATTAATGACTCTATAGATTATACTACGACACTCCTAGTTGTGCTAGTGCCACAATAATGAAACAACACGATTAAATAACAACCTTGCTATGCAGCCTAATGGAGTGCCTGCACTCCTTGGAAAACAGCTGCTACACACCAGCAAGCCCTTCATCACATCTTTTGGTCACACAATAGGGGTATTGAAAGGACTGTGCAAGAATAATACCTTTAATGTAAATTATACTTTGACGCACAACGTGTAAAGGATTACTGATATCAGAGTTTCAGATGGGCTGCCAAGACAAGGTAGCTCAGCGGTGGGAATGAGATTCAGGCCATCTGTTTGGTGCTGGCAGGAATGATGGGGGTATTATGTGTGCAGAGGGTCCATTAAGCATGCATTTTCTAAGTTACAAAGGAAAAAGGGTGGTGTGCTTTGCTCCTTTTGGAGCCGCTGAGCCTGTCTCTTAACTGCACTTGTAGGCAGTATTGTCTCTGTGATTACAGGCACTCTGGTGAATTGGCTGTGACTCACCTCTTGCCTCCTCCCTCTCCAATCACCGCCAGCGTTCCCCGTCTCTTCCTGACAACAATCACTCTAGAATTTCCTCCTTTTCTTCTGTTTGCATTGTTCTTTCGGCCTGTCATGCTGCACTGATACAACAAGCCACCCGTTTCGGAGCACAATATCTCAGATACCTCTGTCGTACTGGAAAGGGGAAAAAAACAGCCAGCTGTGATCATTTCAGTAGAGCAGTCTGTAAAACTACCACTCATTAGATGATGATGGCAGAGAATAACCATTTTACCACTCTTTGTGGTCTACACTTATACATGTAAATCATGGAAAAACCCTCCTTGCATTAACCTTTATCATGCTTTATGGGAAGCCCATAAAAATCTGATCTGCATATCAAAACCAAGCAGTGTCAGGTTCAATCATTCTGGGTGTGTTATTCCGTCTTTGTTTCTTTTCTTTTCTTTTTTTTACTATCTCTGGGACTCTGTAATTACTTATGTCTCAATCATCTCTACACTTACTCCGTAATAACAACCAGTTATGCCAAACCCAGGCATTTTCTTCCTCATAGCTGTATTTCATCACCAGCCTACATGCTTTTTTGTCAACTGCAATGTTACACAATAGCACTGAAAATTGAAAAAGGTCATGATTTCAGTGGTGCCGTGCCAGTTTTCACTTCTCTCTGAATCTGTAATAGGCATCTATTCATTCTCTGTGTGTATATATATGTGTGTGCAATGACGACGCAGATTGAATTATTGTGGGGGAAAAATGACAAAGAAAGAAAGAAAGAAAGAAAAGCACTCACTAGTGTACAGTATTGTGTTAGGAAGCACACAGGGGGTTAAGTGCAGCATGCAGAGCTCAGTGGTAATGGCTCAGCCTGATCATTCACTTGTGAATGAATCCTCTGGGAGCAGAACTGCTTCTTAGACAAGGGAAGAGAAACACACACTGCACAGAAAGTCACACTGTAAACCAATCATTCCCTCCTGCAGAGGGCTGTTCACTGAATGCACTCACAGGCACATACAAACCCTACAGCCTAAAAGCTTTTATTAAAGATAATGGCATGAGTTTGTGGCCGGGGCTCATGGTACACAAGTGCTGTGTTCACAGGGTCACCTTCCTCACTCACACAGAGCTTGACAACAAAGCTGTTCATCACCCAGGTAAAACTGACACTGAAACTGTGTAAGTCCATTAAGATGATTTTTTAGGATAGCTTTGTTTTTCACAGGACAGCAGTTTAATTCATCTGATCCCACTTGTCATAATTTTGTTTTGGATTTGTTAGACTTGTTAACATGTTTGAGCAAACTCAAGATTAGATGTCTTCATTTCATATGAACAAGTTCATGATGGTGGTATAAAGAGTCACATGATGAGAGCTATTCACCTCCAAATTTTAGGATATGTGTCACGAAGTGAGTAAAACAGGTTACAGATTCTATTATACTACTATACCTGGAATCTTTTTGCATTGTGCAATATGGATAATGATAATAATGTTTGACTTTGACTTTGAACATATTATCTTTAAAGGATCTGTTATCAAAATGTTTATGACATAACGCAATGGCTCAAAACACAATCCTGGGCATCATCTGACTGCTATTTATATAGTTTGTGTGACACATTGTAGATTGAAATGACCCAAAACAATTTAGTTTTGTTATTGGTAGTTTGAATAGAAAGAATATCTAATTAAATGTAACTAAATGGATCTAACATTCAATGGATTTCATCAGTCAAGTGTGTACATTTCTCACTCATCACCACTGAGACCAAGAATTAAAATTGGATGTATGTATGTATGTATGGACTTTATCGAACCTCAAGATCAAATACATTTTTTTAGATTATGTTGTCTGCTTGTCTGTGCGCCCATCTTTCTGAGATTCTTGGCATATGAATATTTGTAGGATTTATATGGCATGACCTTTCTAACCATCAGGTGAGCTGATTAAATGTGGAATTGATCCACACAGGGTCAAGGTCACAGCAAGGTTAAATGTCCGAAATACCTTCCTCCTTCCCAAGTAGATTTAAGGATATTTGTGGCATGCATATTAGTAACATGAACGACAGGCAAGATATTGGTGTCGGGAGCCACCCTGTGTATTTTTGATGTTTTCAAAAAGCTTTTGAGAAGGGTGATGTTTCATTATGAAGTAAAATAGACAAAGTATGCAAAATGTTAATGTTTGTCTTTTAAAATAAGTCACAACATCTTGACTGAATACTCATATATAACATGCTGATAATATTATGTAAAATTATTCAGCCCAAGGCACCTTGCACACACATTCACACACTCACTCACACCTCAGAGCAATTTACCAGCATGTTTTTGGGAGGTGGGAGGAAACTCGAGAACTTGTAGGAGTTTTAAAAGGATATTTTTATTTGAAAAAATATGTTTTATATAATATGAAGAAGAAAAAAGAGGAAGGGGTGGTTAGTACTGACCCCTCATAGCAAACAGGTCATGGGGTCGATGACCTGCATGTTCTCCCAGTCCCTCTATGGGCTTCCTTCAGGTACTCTGATTTCCTCCCACAGTTTAAAGACATGTGAATTAGGCTAACTGACTATTCTAAACAACCCATAGGTGTGAATGGCTGTTTATCTGTCTGTGTCCACCCTGTGATAGACTGGCAAACTGTCAAGGGTGTGCCCAACATGTCCATTCCTCACATAGAAGTGGGGAAAATATGTAAAAAGAAGAAGTCTTTATTTGTCACATATACATTACAGCACAATAAAATCCTTTTCTTCACATATCTCAGCTTGCTTAACTTAAGAAGTTGGGGTCAGAGCACAGGGTGATACCATGATACCCCAACCCTGGATCAGAGAGGGTTAAAGGTCTTGCTCAAGGGCCCAACAGTGGCAGCTCGAATGTGCTGGAGCTTGAACAAATACATAACTATTCAGGAAACATTTCGTTTCAAACCGAAACCTCAACAACTTTCATGGCCCATCATAGCTGATGTCATCTAATGATTCATGGATTGCTATTGGTAAAACTGGAGAAGAAGAAAAAATTGATTATAGTTCATTTTTCCTCAAAAATATTATTGCCTGCGTCTTTACGCACGTCTTTTATGAATTGACAACAAAACGCGCGCGCGCGCACACACGCGCCTAATCTACTACACACACGCGCGCACTCTTATCACATGCACACACGCGCCCACGCACGCGTTTTTAAATCACAAAAACCTCAAGCTCATTGGCCGCTCTCGCGCTCACGGCAGCAGACTAGCCAATCCCGTTTGAGAACACTGGCAGTGGGCGGGGCTTTGCCCAGTCCCCTCTGGCTGGGAGGGAGGAGCTTCTTCATGCAGGGCTTTTCTTTCTTACTGGAGAAGGACAGAGATCCCAATCCCATCACTCTCAGCACGCACACCTACAAAGATTTCCACCCGAATGATTAAACTCGCTCCCTAACGTTAGTGAATCACTCATTTGCTCCATTTCCACCCATAGAGCAGCTATAGCCCGCTAGCTATAGCTTTCCAGCTTTATAGCTTTAGCTATAGGCTACCTGCTGCCGCTTTGTGTTTGTTGCTCGCAGTCCCAGACCCATCTCAAACAAATCTCTGATGTTGTAGAGCAAGACGCAAGGTAAGTTTACAACATTTACGACTTCCAGCCTCAACATGTCCGACAGCGTCTTTATTCGTCCGTGTGTGGATATTCGGTCGCAGCGGCTGTTGCAATTAGCCTCCGCGTTAATCAGTGGCTATTAGCTAGCAGTGTTAGGGGGTGCTGATTAGCCACCATAGTGCTGAGAGGTGGGTTAGCTAGTAGCTTAGCAGTAGCCAGGGATGATGCTGGTTATCATGGCTGCTGCAGGTACAATACAGGATTTTGACTTGCCTGTGCGAGGGGGAGAGAAAACAAAAGAAAAAGCATCAAGTTTGAAAGCTTTGTCTTCTGGAGACTTGTGCATATTGAACTTGTTGAGGATCCTAAACTCGTGCTTTTGTTGTTGATTTGTTGTTGTTGTGGCTCTTCAGCTGGTTTCTGTCTCCCCCATCTGCTCTTCAACTCATCTCTCTTTCTCCAGCAGCTGGGCTTTCACATGCCACTTGTTTCATTCATTCACCCAAAAAAAAAAAAAAATCAAATCTCGTACACATTTCTTGGTCCCATGATTCTCAAACTGGACTCCTGGGACTTCCAGGGGGCTACGATGATCAGGGCTCTTGTCATTTTCAATGCCATGACTGTCAGCTCGCATTACTCAAATGCTTCGCTTTTATAATTATTATTTTGGACGTTAATCTGACCTCATGAATAAGTGTCCAGGTCCAGACCAAACAGGTTCTCTCTAAACGAGCCTCATCTCTACAAGCTTCTGTTGCTAAGTTATGCAAAACATCAGAGAGACAGTGGACAGTTTGTGTTTTGGTGTTACATGCTTTCGGTCACGTCACTCCAAATGACAAGTCTTCGATGCAAAGGTCCGGATCGGAAAATATGCCAGTTTCCGAAAAGACATAAAGTCAAGATCTTCACCAGAAAAGAAAGCGAGAGTGTTCGTTTGTTTGCTCAACCACCGATCATCTTGTGATGCCTATGATTATTATTACTATTCTTTTTTTTATGACATGGCAGTGATGAAAGTCACTCCAAACTCCTCTCAGGTGTCATTAATGCACTGATTCTCCGTTTTTATTTTTGGTACTGATACGCGGTGCATCGTCAGAGAAACCTGCAAGCTCCTCTACGAGCTTCTTTTGTTGCCAAGTTATGCAAAACATCACAGCCGTGCTCACGGCGAGCCTTAAGACAATTTGTGTTCTGTGTTTACATGCCAGATCCGAGGCATGCCGGGCAAAAACACATGCCTTCACTTGAAAAAATAAATACTGATTCGGGTGAGAACGTGCGTCTGAGGCAGGCTCGGATTTCCCCGTATTACCCCGAAATGAAGATATTTCTTAGTAAGACTGTGTTATTTCAGCTATTAAGGTTATTACTTATCACACTGTATACCTATAAAACCTGAATTCTGTAGCTGGCTGTGCAAAAACGTGTACAGGGGAGATCCTCGAGTGATCGAGCTACTATTAAACCAAACCTGCTTACGTCATCGATCTGCAAGATCCGTGCAAAACAAAAACATCCTTCAGAGTTAGCGTGAAGTTTTTGGTCCTTTAGCATGTTTGTTTGTTTTTTTCTGTGACTTTTTCGCTCAATCCTTTTTATTCCGTCCTCCAATTGGTGAATTTCAGTAAAAGCGTCATAGCAGGATGCACATGCTGAGATTTGATTAAAACAAATTTCTGAGCTTTTTAATCCGTCTTCGGTTGCAGTGGCAGTAAATCAGCCACAGGCGAACTTCACGTTACATGTTCCAATGCAGCCGAAGAGTTCTGCATGACGTGTGATTTTAACCCGTGATGCTAAAAGTGTAAACGCAGCTGTAGAGTTCAGTGTGATCCATTTAAAGGCGCTGTAGTCTTTTTTTTTTTTTTCCCCCCATTCCTTACTTGTACAGATAACCTTGAAGATGTATATGGAACATGATCAAAACAATAGCTTAAGCGGTGGCTTTAGCAAAAGGTTATTAGAAAACAGATTTGGAGAACTGAGATTTGCTTGTGTTTGGACGTGCCTCCTGTCAATCATTTTAGAGACACTGTATGGGCTACTGAGGGTTTGGGGGCGGAGCTTCGTGACCCTGCGCGGGAATCGTTAAAATGTCAGACTAGGTGTTCTAGAGATGCAAACTTTGAAAATGAAAAGACTGTTTTTACCTCCTGCGTCTTTAACACTCCTCTTATGATGCTCAGATGCTGATGCTGATGGTTCTTTATTTCAGGACAATATCCCGCTGATTTAGATCCTCACCATCACAGCTATAACATCAGATATATTTGTTATTGGTATTATTTAGAGATTAACACCATAATAGCTCTTTTTAACATTTAGCTCATATTTTGTTGGGTTATTGTTATGAAATGAGTCCTAATAGTGTCTGTTTTTTAAAAAATTTTTTATTTTGGAATGTATTTTTCTTTCTTTTCACCGAGAAGTATCACTCGCTAAGGTCGCCCCGATCTGTATTCCTGCAATAAAAGAACGAAAGTTTCCGGTCAACGTTTAACGTGACCGCTGAGTGGACAAACCGAGGCAGAAAGGAGCGCATGTTGACCGTGTAATCCTGCAGAGGACAGATGGCGATCAGATGCGGCCTAAAAACATCTGCTTGTCTTACACATGGGTTTTTGTGTCCTACCTACGACACAACACGGTGTTTTGGATCGTAACGGAAGAAGAGCCGCCGGGTTTAGGAAACCGTTTGTATGGAAGACGTGGAAATGTATCGCAAAGCACAACGGCGATATATGAACCGGTCAGTGCACTTTCCTGAGACGTCACATCCCCGAGAGTAATTGTGCGAAACAGATCTATGGTAAACCTTTTGAACTGAGTTTTTCTTTAGATTGGAAAAGATTGCAATTTAATTGTTAAATAATTAAAACAATTCATTAAAATTCTTTTCTTTTCCTTTTTAAGTATTTGATTGATTTATTTATTTTTTTGCACCGAGTTATGTCACAGACCCCGTTTACACTCGGTATTAAAATGCGTCTCGGGCGATCTGATCATAACTGGACGGCACTAAATACAAGCGTAAACGACCTCCGAGACGCATTCGCTCAAACCAAAATATTTCGCAAGTCTTTGCTGCGTGTAAGAGAGATTGGTGAAAGCGATGATGATGATGATGATGAGTATATCGTAATATAGATCCATTGTGATCTTGCACAGCTCTAGAGTAAAGATGAACCATGAAGTGCCAGCCTAAGATTTTTTGTTGCCTTTATTTCTTTCGTTCAAGCATTTTTGTATGTAGTGTCTCTTTTTTTTTTTTTTCTTCTTTCTTTTACACTCTATTTCACAAAAGGGCACTTGTTTAATTGGAAGTTTCCCCCGTGCTGTTGAATAAGATCATAAGCGTGTCATTGTGTTGGGTCCATTCAGTGTGCAGGAGACACAGGCTGGATTGTATGGCCACCTGCCACTGTGTTGCACCACGACCAAATGGAGCTCTCAGCAGCGTGTGATTGGAGGAGCACACACAATCATCCTGTGCGCTCTCTCTCTCTCTCTCTCTCTCTCTCTCTCTCTCTCTCTCTCTCTCGCTCCTCAAGCACGGCCTGTCATATAATATATAACAGTTTGCCTCCAGTGAGTCCGTGTGCTCGCACGGCATCGTCTGAATGCGTCTGGGTGTACCCGTCTGCTTGGTAAGCGTTGTTTGCGTGGCACTGTCCATAATGATGTTTTCAGGTTTAACCCGCAGGTTGTGTCTCGACGTGCGAATCCTTTGTGCGCGAGGCTTACTTCACCTCTCGGTGACCTTGTTTTCTCAGCAGCGCTGCTATAGGTGGCGTTTGTTGACGTTGGTTAAGGTGAAGGCGCCTTTCTCTGGGTTAATGTTCCTCTGAAGCGGCCCAGATAGTAATGTTTTGGGATTATTACATCTGTAGCACCTTCTTAAACGGGGGGGGAAAAAAAATCCCAACCCTGGATGACTTAAATGATCGCTCATGGAGGAAATCCCGAGTTAAGAGTTTTACCCACAACGCTGTTCGACTGCTCGGTCGGATTTATCCATCACGTCATTTCTACCTAAAGAGAGCGATGCAGCGGCGCTTTAGTCGTTTCGCCTGTCCGGATCTCTCCACACATCTGTATACGCCGATCAGCTTCCATTTCATGCCCGTGTCGCCGTCCTCCATCTTGCTTTGGATAACTTGGCGTCGCATTGCATTCTGGGACTTTGGAGTCAGATGTTGGCTGTCTGAACTACTTCCATTCTGGACTAATTAATATGTCTCTGAGCGCGAAAAGAAGCACTCGGTCCTTTCTTACTAGCTGACTGAATGCTGTCCGTCGTCTCACGTTCGAACGTTTTTTCTAGCGTTAAATGTCCTCGTGACTGGGCTAACGGGGTCACCATGTGACGTCAGAGCAGCAGACAACCGCCAGCTTCTTACAGGAGGGAATAAATATTTCACGAATGCTTCAGTATGATGATGTTTCAGGGTGGAGTTTTCCTTTATCGAGGTCCTGTAGAGTGCAAGCTTAAGTATCAGATATTGTTTTAACCCTTTGTAAGAGTTTGACATTTATAAATGATGAAAGGAAGCAGTGTATTAAAATCCACCCATGAAAAAAGCTCCGGTTATCACATGCTAGCCGGCGATCGTGCCGCGAGCATTTTCTCTGAATTCCAAGTGGACACACTTTAGGCAAGGTTCTCATCCAAGAACGATTTCATACTCTAGATATAAAAAGAAATCCCTGTATCCCTTGTACAAATGTCACAGTTCTATGCAGGCGTGGGATAACGACTCACTTTAGTCGTTAGCGCTGGGGTGAGACACGGTGAAATAATGTCTCGCTTCTTTGTGAATCGCAGAGAGAGGCAGTCAAACAGCGTAGGAGGCATCTATTAGTAATCATTCCCTACAGGCTAGAGGGCATGAAGACGTCTCACGGGCCCTACAGAGAGAAGCTGTGTTTGAGCAAAACCAGCGTCGCGCACACTTCCTCACAGCTGTGCTTATTTTTCCTCTGCTAAAGTGACTCAATGGATTTGAATCTTTCCCTCTCAACCCCCAACCCAATCCCATTGTGCTCCGTTTCAGAAAACAAAACAAAACAAACAAAAAAAAAAACCCCTAAAGAAAGCAGATTTCTTTCGTGCGGCTCCCCGCCGTTAAACCGACCGCCAATCATTTTCTCACAACGTGTCATCTCACTGGCTCGGTCAGCCGAGCGTTCGCAGCCACGGCTTCACTCCGAGTCTTTTATTAGAGTAGTTTTACATGGAAGATTAGTGCTCGCTATGAGAACGCGGCGCCGCCGACTGTTCACTTGCCCCTCGCAGCTTTGTTTCCATCAATCACGTTGTCTTCTGCCATCCTGGATTCCTGCCTCGCGTTCAGAACCGGGAAAGCCTCGAGGGAGCCGGTGACAGAACAGAAGTAATCTGGTTAGTGTTTTTGGCATAGCGTTAATCCATCTTTTGAGCCGGAGTGTGTTCCGAGTTCACCCAAGAGGGCAATTTGGAGCGGCTGCTGCCAGAGCCTGTGTGAAGCACTCGCAGGCAGAGAGCAGTAAATAATGTGTTGCAAATGGAGCCGCTTTCCTGTGAAGTGTCGGGCAACCTGTAGGGAAGATCCCATGTGGAAGCTGGTGTGCGTAATGGAGTTGATTTGTCAATACTCGGCCTGGGTTTCCACGCACGCGAACGCAGCTCCTTTGATCCGAGCTTTGATTTCTTTACTTGTTTAGAGACTAAACGGCACAGTACGAGGCACGTACCACTTCAAACCTAGTCCATTAGCTGCGAAATGAAAAATCGGACGGATCGGTTTAGGACGGAGCGTTTTCTCTTCATTTGCAAGTCAGACCGCATTTGCTTTACGGCTCTTCCAAGGATGTTTTCGCTCCATCACCTGGCACAAGTTTTAAATACTTCATTTAACTTGGTATTTTTTTTCTGTTCTTTTCTGACCTTCTACCGATGTTCTGGGAGATGCGTCTTGTTTGATGGCTAGCTCTTTATCTTAACCCTTAGCGAAGCTTTTTTTTTTTCTTCTTTCTTTTAAAGGTGCACTATGTAGGATTTAGGCGGATCTGGTGTTCATAGGTATGGATTCCTTAGTGTGGAATTTCCCTGTAGCTATGAGTCGTTGTATTTTTGTAAGCTTAGAATGAGAACTTTATATCCACAGAACCATCATGTTGCGCCACTACAGTAGCCCAGAATGGACAAACCACTAGCGTGCCCCTTCATTTCAGTTTTTTCAGCTTCATTTCAACCAAAGGAAGAGCAAGGGAGTGCGCATGTTAGTACTTGGAAGTACGGTACTGGAACCTGAAGGCCACCATACGTTTTAATACACGCTTGGAAAGGGACGGGTAAGAGAGGGGACATTCTGTTGGTTGTAATCAACTGTAGTGGCCGTTTAACTTCACTGACCAGCTACTGATTTGCTGCTAGATACATCTAGTTAGAATGTCTAGCGTTGTCTTTTTATGCTACATTTCCCATCATTTAAGGCTTTCAGTTAGTCACTTGTGTGAATGTATTTTTCCACCACGTTCATTGGAAATCTGTGTGTGTGTGTGTGTGTGTGTGTGTGTGTGTGTGTGTGTGTGTGTCCAGACCACATCAAGCAGAGTCTGCTCTCTTGCACTCCGGCGGCCGTGTTCCTTCAAAAGAACTCTTGATCGGGTATTCAGTTAGTGTGTACTCATTAAATTGAACAATCTGCCAACACTCCCTGACAGCACACACAACAAGCCCGCGCTCTGCTCTTCTTCAGAATCTGTTTTTTTGTGTTACGGGTGCCAAAAGCAGGGTAATTGGCCCGCTCGTCTGTCGTTTTAAGAGATTCAGCTGACACTCAGGGCAACCTGGCAGAAATGAGGCAGGCTGGCTATCCCCAACCCCCCCCCCCACACACACACCCCCCCGACACACACAGGATCACTGCAAGCAAGGCAGGCAGCGATCCTCACGCAGCCCCGTTTCCGTTCACTCCTCAAAACATGAGGTTTGTGTGAACTGGCTACATCCTGTGTCATCTTTAGTGCTGGTGAGGAGAAGCAGGCGTGTGCTGTGACAGCCCTCAGAACACAGGAGAACACACATGTGCGTATTGAGTGTATCGAGTGGACACGGGCTCGATGGGCTTGCGGTTACAGTCTCATTGTCTCTCTCTCTTCAGATAGGCTGGACCCCCGAGCTAGATGTTTTTCTATTGAGGTGTCTTACAGCTACGAGTGTACCGATTTAATTTTTACCGATAATGATAATTGCGTCATCGGATGAATTTTATTGTAGCCACGGGAAGCAGGAAGGCTATGGTATCTAGAGTAGCCACTCTTTACAGCCGCGGTGACCCTACAGCACGAGACCCTCGGACCGGGTTCCACGCCGATCACACAAGAACAGAAATCTGATCGGGCGCAGGTTTGACAAAACGGGACAGGTGAAAATTTGCAAGATGCCACCTGGGCTTTTTTTTTTTTCCCCTCCCCTTTTCACCTGTCCAGTTTCAGTGAGCATGTGCCTGCTGCAGCCTCAGGGTTCGATGTGTTGTGCATTCTGAGATGCTGATCTGCTCATTATGGTTGTAAAGAGTGGTTGGTTGTGTTGCCATAGACTTTGTCAGCCGGTCGTGACCAGCCAGAGTACCGCTGCGTACTTTTTTGTTTTCCACACCATTCCACTATTGTGGGTAGCAGCAGTTTTTGCAGTTTCTGGAATACTCGGCCCATCCCATCTGCCAGCAGCAGCCATGCCACGGTCGAAGTCATTAGCCGGGATTCCATTGCAGTTTTGTGCAAAATCGAAGCAATGTTTTTTTAAACATTTCATCAAAACACAATGGCGAATGGTCATGGGACTTCAGCGTGAAAAAAGTTTCCATTTCAGTTTCATCAAATCGCTTGAAAAACGAGCGCAAAAACGTTTTCGCGATGTCTGTTTATCCAAATTCACGCGTTCGCGTTACTCATTTTTTTAGGTCGCAGTTTCAAATTGAGCAGGTTAATGAAAACAAGGCTACCGAGAGAGCGCGTATTTTCGCCATTCTGATGTTGAACGTGAGCAGTACCTGAAGCTGTTGACCTGTATCTGCATGATTTTATGCATTGTACGATTGGATAATTGCATGAATGAGCAGAAGTACAGGTGTTCCTAATAAAGTGGAGGGTAAGCATACAAATCTACTAATAACTTTTCTTCATATTTATTCATTCATGTTCATGTGAACAGTCTGGTTTGGGTTTAACCACTATGTGATGTGTGACTTGAACGCCTGGGAGCTGGATCAGCATGGTTTCTTGCCACTCGATTGGCTGACTGGATAATTGCATGAATAAGCAGCGGTACAAGTGTTCCTATTAAAGTGGCCGGCGAGTGTATAATCAGACCCGTGATCCTTGCGTTATATCGGTCGTATGCTTGATTGCCAGCTCCAGCGCTAGTGTAGTGTAGGATTAACTGTGGCAGAAATCATACAGCTCGGCTGAATAAAAATTCAGATGTGTAAGTTGAACCCCTGGGCGCTTCATATGAACCCAAATCATCATTTATTGATAAAATACAAAATTTCAAACGCTGTAAAATATGAAACAATTTCTTAAATGTAGAATGTTTTCCAAAGGCGCAATTACCCGCTTTCTTTCCCCCCCATCATTTACTGCCACACTCAATTCTTCTATTCCTGAACCTGAGCTTTAAACCCCAAATCAGTCCGTTTTAAGCGTATGAAAAGCATGCGTTCTGTAGAAAGGGAAGGATTTTCTCTTGTGCTTTAAAACCGCAATAAAAACATTTGTTTTCTATGACTCCTCTTTACCTTCTGTTACTGTCGTACGTCATTCCTACACCTTTGTACCTGAAAGCCGAGCTCCAGGTTAGTTATAAATAACAAATACACCCGTTTCATGCAACCTCCCCCTTACAACAAGGTAAAAACATTTTTTTTTTTTTTTTTTTTTTTTTTTAGTTTTAATAATTCTAATTCTTTCTTCTTTTTTTTATTTATTATTTTTTTTTTACATTTGTTGCAATCAAATTACGTCACTAATAAGAGCTCAGTTTTGCCTGTATGATGATCACACTGGCATGAAAGTGTGAGGTCATTTACACAATTTTGGCTAATTTAACAAATGGCTAAGTTGGTTTGTTTGCTAATGAGGTGTGTTCTAACCAAACGCCGGCACGTCATCTTGTGGCCTTTTCTATAGTCCGTGTTTCAACGTAAAAGTGCTCCAAAAGGCAAAACGTTCTCTGGCTGAAAAGGAAAAAGGAACGAGAGGAAGCAAAGACGGCGCATTATTAGATTTACAGCGACGGCCTTTTCTTTTGTTCTTGTTGTCTCGAAGCCAAACTACACAACTCTGATGGACTTATGAAAGTTTAACGAGTGCAGCTTTTTCAGTATACCTGTGCAAGATGGACTACTCGCGGCCTGCTACAATAGCATGAATTTCTAATGACCAATGATCGATTTGTACCGTTGTAGAAGTAAGAAGTACAGTAATGGGTGTAAAAGCAACAAGAAGCTCCAGCATTACCTGTACTACTGGATGGCGTAAGTGAAATCTTCTTAAACAGAAGTCGTATGAGAGACATTCATTCATTCACCACTTCACATTCATGCGCCGCCTGGCCGTCTCCAGTCCTCGGTCGGCCTGTGCCCGTTGTAGAGTCGGGTTCTTGTTCCCTTGACCCCATGTGGTGCATTATGAGATGCTTTTCTTCTCACCACGCTTGTAAAGAGCGGTTATTCGAGTTACCGCAAGCTTCCCCTCTTCTGACCTCTCTCTCGTCAACACGGCTTTTTTTTTCCGCTCACGGATGGTTTTTATTTATTCATTCATTTTTATTGTTGATTCTAGAGACTGTTGTATGTGAAAATCCCAAGAGACCAACAGAAGCACTCATTTTTTGCCCAGTTCTGATGTTTGATTTGAACATTTTAACTGAAGTGCTCGAGCTGGATCAGCATGGTTTCTTGCCACACGATTGGCTGACTGGATAATTGCATGAATAAGCAGCGGTACAAGTGTTCCTATTAAAGTGGCCGGCGAGTGTATAATCAGACCCTTGATCCTCGCGTTAAATCAGTCGTATGCCTGATTGCCGGCTCCAGCGCTAGTGTAGTGTAAGGATTAACTGTGGCAAAAATCATACAGCTCGGCTGAATAAAAATTCCTCCATTAACCGAATGGACGTGATTGCTTTCCAAACGAGACCTGCAATTCCAAGCAGTTCAGTGTTACAACAGCACAGAGGTCAGATTCCATTAAGCCGACTATTTACACCGCAGTAAATGTCAAAGACACTCAAGCACCAGTGTTGCGTGACATTTTATCGAGTGATTCTGAATTTCAGCCTTGTAGCCTGGGGCCTGATGTTATATCGGGGTAGTTCCCCAGTGGAGAACCGAGTCACGGTCAAGGCTGACAGTCCAACTCCATCGCAGACGCGAAGAATCAAACGGGCCCGTACGAGTTACGAGCCCCACTCGCAGATTACTGCAAGATGTTGTCGCAGATCAG
Organism: Notoglanidium macrostoma; assembly: GCA_030068235.1. Taxonomy (NCBI): domain Eukaryota; kingdom Metazoa; phylum Chordata; class Actinopteri; order Siluriformes; family Auchenoglanididae; genus Notoglanidium; species Notoglanidium macrostoma. The sequence continues at coordinate 8,528,151 of JAQQZR010000015.1, read as the reverse complement.
ACGGAGCTGCGCTTTGAGGGAGTCATCTCGCCGAATCAGATGAAGGGAGTGTTTGTAATTTAAAAGCAAAACCAAAGCAGATGTCGGAGAATGAAAGTAGCGCGGGATTGCTGTGGACCGCTATGAAGAGGGAAAAAAAAAGCCATGAACAAGCTGGTGTTTTTGTTTTAAGAGCAACGCAGCCGTTTGTCTGGCAGCCTGTTGTCAGTAAAGCGAGTGGAAAATGAGATGCCATCTTGTGGGAAAATGGAGCCATATTGGTCCGTCCCTGCCGACTGGAGTGTGGGGCCGAGTGTTACACTGCTGATTAGCTAAGAGATTTCCTGCTGTAATGACACGGCGTGATGCTAGCTTTGTGCACCACACACACACTGTGTACTAGTGTTTTATTGCCTTTCTTCTGATAATATCCTTTTCCAGAGCGCAGACGTATACGAGGGGGAGATGCTCGGATGCACACGGAGGTTCCAGTCTGGTTTGTCTGTTTGTAAGTGAATTAATGTGAAGGATGAACAAGAGGCAGAGAGATGAAGATATATTGGCGAAGGCAGTGCAGTTTTCTCCGAAGCACCAGAACGGGTCGAGAGCGACGAGCCGGGCGATTTTTATTGGCTTTGATGCATGCTTTCCACTGCCACACCCCGTAAACGTAGCGATCGTTCGAGATAAACATCTATCCGTTGGTTAAAGTGTCGCCGAAATCAGAAGTTTCAGAGCTTTTGGTACCGGTCCTTTAGTGGCGTGGAATATCTTAAAGGGTCTGCTCACCCTTCCCAGAATCCTCTGCTGCAAGCAGCGAGTTGGCAAAACAATCCAGACCACAGGTCTTAAACCGTAACGGGAAACCGAAGCTATTGTACAAGTACTTCTTCAGCTCCAAGTCTAACGCTGAGGCACGACGCACAGCGAGGCTCAGACGTGTACGGCACAACAGAAACCACGTCGTCTTTCATCTTTGTTGAAGTCAACGGGCACGGGCGATGAGAAAATCCTCGACAGAAAAACAAACTCTCGTGTGTTCTCCATGTTTAGCTGATTTGCTAAGCTTGTTTAGATTGACTGAGGTGCATCTGAAGCGCTATTGGCTGCTGTGTCAATTTCCTCAAGCCTTTCAACACTTCATCACTCGGACTTCCTGTTTCAAAAGGAAACATGTCAACATACAAAATCAAATCATGACCCTGAAGCCACTCCGTGGCGTTTCTCCAGTGCAGTACGTCAGAACAGATGTGCGGTCCTGATCGTGCCAGTTCAGAGGCTTACACCAGGGTGAGCCATTGTTTGGCTTTTTCCTGACCCCGCAAAGAAATGTAAATGATAATCAATAGCTCATCAGTGATTGCTCATGGTCCGTGTCCACCACCAGCGAGCGGCTCATGTTGCACCAGATTGATCGGCCTCATAGGCGGCGATCGATAACGGAGATGTCGGTCTCGTATTGTAGATGCGGTATTGCCTGGATACTCTGCGTCACCACAGTGGAGCGCGCGCTTCTGCACGGATGTTGCTCTTTTGCCCAGTGAATCACAAACTTTAATACCCAAGGTGGTGTAAATGATTCTCTGGTGCACTAGGAGGTCGTAACACCACAGCAGCGCGGGACTGAGCAAGCTTCTTCCGTGGGCACTTAGTAAACACGTGAAGAACACATCCGCTGAAGTTTTTTAAACGAAGAAGATTTAATGAATCGGAGAAACCTCGCAAAGATTTCGGTATCGCTGTTAAAGGCCGTCGTCACGCCGTGCGCGCTTTTTCCTGCAACACCATGTGCACGCGAGCCGACGAGAAACTTTTTCAACAAGGTCGATACGACTTTTCACCTCTCACGCTCTCTCTCTCTCTCTCTCTCCCTCTCTCACTCTCTCTCTCCCTCTTCCTCTCTCTCTTTCTTGCTCTCTCACTCTCTCTCTCCCTCTCTCCCTCCCCCTCTCTCTCACTCTCTCTCTCCCTCCCCCTCTCTCTCACTCTCTCTCTCCCTCTCCCTCTCTCACTCTCTCTCTCCCTCTCCCTCTCTCTCTCTTTCTTGCTCTCTCACTCTCTCTCTCCCTCTCACTCTCTCTCTCTCTCTCTCCATCCCCCTCTC
>JAQQZR010000015.1:8486734-8499241 GCA_030068235.1 Notoglanidium macrostoma | reverse complement strand
GGGGTGTGGGGGGGTGAGAGAGGGGGGGGGCGGGAGGGGGGCGAGGCGGGGGGGAGAGAGAGGGGGAGAGCGTGAGAGAGAGCTGAACCCTGCCATAAAGGCAGAACAGAGAGGAAATTATTAAATAAAAGTCGATGCTGTGCCCTCCAACACTCCCTTTCTCCAATCTCTCCATCTCGCTGTCGTCCTCTAGGTGCTCGGGTCCGTCCCCCGACCCTGAACCAGCTCCGAAATAGCCGTGCTAAATATTTCAGCTCTCAGGAAGAGAGAAGGAGGCAAGAGAAAACAAGACAAAGCACAAGGGAGGGGAGAGCACAAAGGTTTTGACACGCATCGTTTAGATGGAAAGAGGTAGAACAGCGAGAGGAGTGGAGGTCAGAGCAGGGCATCGCTCTTATTGGCCCGTCCGTGTTTGCTCCCATCTGCCTGGGTGCCATGTTAGCGAACGCCTCAATGCTCCCAGATATCATTACCCGTGGGCTCGCAGGCCTCGCGCTCGCTTCGGCTGCTGTGTCAATATTGATCCAGAACACGTCAAATAAGAAAATATTATTCCTCCCCTCCCGGTATTGTATTTGCCATAATCAAGTGTTGCCGAGGTTTCCTATAAACAGTGGTTAAATGAGTGATGGTGGGAGGTGTTATGATGGATGGTGTAGGCACGCTGCCTCGCACTCCTTCATCTGCTGGTTTTAATTAAGTGGGGCCTGCAGCGAGCCGAGAGGAGGGCCGTGCTATTCCAGCATCCCACAGGAGCATGCAAGTTGCTGATGAGTGAGCAGAGGGGATCATGGGATTGGCGCATTCGTACGATTGACCTCGAATGTTAAATGTGTACAACACACTGCTTTTATCATTAAGTCCAATCATTTGTATTGTTCACTTGGTAAAGGCAGACACAAGAATTTAAAGGAATACTCAGTCGTTCATCCACGGCATCATGTGAGCAAGTGATTTCCACAGAGTAGAATTAGGATACGTTGTCTTGTACCATGAAAAGAACGGAAAACCGGTTTATGCCGGGATCAGACTGTGCATTGTTTTTGTCTTTCATGATGGCGTAGTGCCATATAGTCTTGCTAAGTCTGGGTTGAAAGACTGGCAACACTACAAGATTGACCTCGACCGATCATCAAAGCGTGTCGTCTGGATGTACGAGTTGCCAAACTAGGCGAGAAAATAAAACAATCCTGAAATACCAGACTTTCATCCAGGTGTCATGGTGCGTCCCAGACGCCACATCGCTGCTTTCGATGATGTCACACTACAAGGCACGTTCATCGATCCCGATGTTCATATTAGGACTGGCTGAATTCTTGTAAACTGATCCCGGCATGACTAAAACATTACAGTGCAATGTAGGTCAAAGGGCAACTGTTCAGTCCTGTCGAAAACATTTCCTTGCTAGTACTATTGTTACTTAATCAATAAAACATGACGAGGCGTGCTATAATTGGAAAATAATCATTACGACATGGTGTGATTTGCTCACCACAAAGTGGAATATTTTGGAGCGTTTCGTTCCGATTAAACCACACGGTTCGCCAACTCTAACATTGTTTTTCCACTAAAGAATGACACATCATACTTTATCCATGTATAATTATAGTTAATGCTGTGAAGCAAGTTATAACAGCCAGAATCATTCCCTCATGAGTCTCTCTTTCTTTAACTTGCGACAAAAGCACAGCTTTTCATATTACAAAGAAAACCTGGTAAAGCCAAATGTCCTGAAGGCTTTGCTCCATCAGCTCTTACAAAGCTGACACTGGAGACTCCTTCCAAAAAGGACGAAAACATCGCACGGAAAACCTCACCTGTACCAAGTTTGCATTCTGCCTTTTAGTAATGCCAAACCAAAAAATGTTTCCGTAGACAGTAATCCTAGCTCAGAATAGACGAACACTGTTTTTTCAGTAGGGAAAAATGTTCCTTCTTGTCTGTTGTAATCTCACACACGCGCGCATTACAGATGTGTGAAATTCCAGGAGTTTTCCTTTTCTGAATACTGTAATGCCTTTAAATGTGAGATACCTAGCGGTATAAATAATTATAAAGACTCTCTTTTCTAAAGGCAGGTTATTCCTCTGTTAAAACAGCCTGATGGCGACAAGAAAGCCAGGGGCTCCGGGTCACGGCAGGGAATGCCTCCCTTCTCATAGAGTACTCCATTCGTAATCTCTTGCCCTTTTTTTTTATTATTATTATTATTTTAATCCTCCTCCCTTCCTGGATTCCAGTGAACAGGCTTCTGCTGCTCGAAGCATGTCGGTGGCCGTGTTAATAAAGAATTCCTCAGAGGTGACAGGGCTCAGTGTTTTGGATATTTAATTGAAGTTTCAAGTTCCTTTAATTAGGCAGGCACAGCAAGCTGTCCATCTGTCAGTGTGTTTCTCTTTAAAGGCTGTTCGAGAGAGAGGGGAGGTGATTCACGCCACATACTGTCCTGGACGAATAAGGAGGCCAAGAGAGAGTCGGGGCGATCGGGGCCAGCGTCAGCGGGAGTCCCCCAGCCATGTTGTTGTGCGCTGGCTGCCGCGCTCCTAGCCACAAGATGGAGAGGCTCCATTAAGGTCCTAACCCCTGGACTGCTCTTCATCATGCAGACTCCTCTTCATCCTCAACCCCCTGATTGTAACGTCACCAGTAGTCCAGTCCTGCAGTGCACCACACGCCTGATTATTGAGCGCTGAACCGATCCGTCAAGATGGAAACCTAGCACTCGTGTTCCTCTTTTCCAATAACAAGGAGCCACAGGTAGTGAACGTTTTTCCCAACCGTCCTGAGATTTTATTTATTTATTTTCTTCCCCCTTTTTTTTTATTTATTTTTTTATTTTCATGCCATACTTCAAGGTTTCAATCCCAACAAAATTGCAGGTCCATCTCCAAAGAAAGACGCAGTACACAGAAGCATGCGATAAAAGCTGAATGCCATAGCACGCGCCCACATACTTCTGTACACAGGCTTTATTTTAGAGCGGCGGTATGCAGCTAAAATTTCCGAAGGTACCGCTATTTAGAATTCCTCCCTTACGTTAGTGAATAGTGAGATTGTAATGCTTTAATGAACGTCATTTGTTAGTTCACGGCTATAAATAAGATATTTTGACATGAGTTATGTCGTTTTGCAGTGGTGCTCCGTGTTAGCCGGACCAATTTTGCCTGCTCCTGCTGTTATTCCTTGCCCTTGATATTTTAGTCGGTTCTATTTCCCCACCCCGATCATCTTTGCATTGGTTTTATTTATTTTTTTTGGGTGTTTGATTTTCTTCCTGTCACTTCACTAATCGGAGCAGAAAGGGTAAATGAAATGTAAAAGCGTTCCATTCTCTCTCGCTTTCTGTCGATAGTGTCTGGAGTGATGAGCTTCCTTCAGCTAATTAAACCTATATAAATAAACGTGATTGGATGAACTGCAAGGAATCGGTTACAGACGTTAAGCTGATTCATGTGTAGAAAACTGTAAACTGCAGTCTACTAAATATTCCAGTATCAATATGGTATGCTTTCAGTATGAGAAAATCATTTCCTCTGTTCGCATCCAGACCACGTTCTGCAAGTTGACCACCCCTGATTATAGATAATGACTATGTGGAATAGACCAGATAATTCATTTATTGCCTTCATCTGTTTGTGTGTAGCGTTTCTGAGAAACCATTGCATTTTGTCAAAACAAAACTTCCTCTTCAGACATCCTTGCGTTGTATTTACAATCATCTTTAGAGTATTGATTGCATGTTCATTTAAAAGCAGTTCTGAAAGCGTTTCAGCCCCACACGCTTAGAGCACGCAGTCAACGCTGAACCGGTTTAAACTTGGTTTTAAAATCCGTCTCGAGCGATCGGATCACAAGTGGATTCTTGTTAAGGTAGAAATCTTAATCGCAGTTAGTGAGATCGTGTAATATACAGCCACGTAAGAACGCTGATTACAAGCATCACCGGTTCTTTCACTGAAATGAAGTTTATGGACCTTGTTGGGAACTTGCAGGGTTTGTTTTCTCCTTGCCCGCTTTATATCATACAGAGAAACACCAAGAATCAACTAGCATTGGCTGATATCAGAAGAGGCTGTGGTGTTAACGAAGTCTGCTGCAGCGTAAATGCTATTCCGTAATGCTCTTTGGACGTTAGTTTAAAGTGCTACGGCGACCCCGGAGCCCACGCAGGAACGCACTCTCGCCCTTGCACTCCCTCTGCTCAGGAGAGCAATCAGCCAGGATGCCGTTCAGCATCCGCAGTGTTGTGCAGTGAGTTCAGTTCAGAGTTAGAGATTGCTCGCGTTATATCTTTAAAAAAGGCCGTCAGTCACCTATCGAGCATGTTGCTTTTAGAGGCTGTTAATCATCTTGACCTTGATTCAGAATTTACCCAAGACATCTCGTCTTTAACGCCGTCTGGTGTTTACAAGTGCTGATGATTATTTACGGTAGACAGCAAGGCATGGACTTCGAGAGGCATTAGTTGAGTTTTCGGTCGCACTTCATAGACGGCATCTCCGCACCAAACCTGTGGATGAGATATCAGGCGGCGTGATTAAACAAATGAATATAATATGTTGTTTTGAAAAACAATCAATAAAAATGTAATAACCAATTATATCCCCCAACCCTGGTTGTTCATGCGTGGTTATGGGTTCCCATTGATTGCGCTACTTATTACTTATTCAGAAATGCTGCACACGAATAAAAGCAATAGCTGTTATGTTGTACGTGATGACAGGAACTAAGTACTTTCCAGGACGTTCCACGGCATTCAATGTCTAATGCCGATTTTAAAAATGATGTTCATCGGCCAAACAAACGGGAATTAAGACATTTTCGAACCTCCGGGTGATAACGGCATCACACCGCATCTTTCGCAAGAGTTTTAACCGCAGACGCGGTCACGTTTTTCACGTAACCGCATAGTTCCGGCAGTCGTAATTAAAAGCGCAGGTTTATATTAAAACATTAATGAGTTCGCATTTACGTTAGAGATGGCGCAACACTTTTTTTCCTTTTTCGATACGGATACCGAATCCTGGTGCATCAGATGATCCAGTATTTAGAATCTACTGATGTTTTTATTTTTAAGTTAAGCTCTGCACAGGTTCAGCTGTTTCACAGAAAAATCACTTCCATTGGAAATAGTAGTAATTTTTTTCCCCTGTTACCGAATCCGACATCTGATGCGTTTTCTCCGATATCCGATTTCCTGATTATCGATGTCATCTTTGCTTTCCATGTTATCTCGTTCCCAGAGGTTTGCATATTTATAAACAATATTTCAAACCATATAATCGTTGATGTGGTAAAATATTCAGTGAGGAGATGTTTAACGTTTACTGAAGGAGTCTCCAGTGTCAGCACTTTCTGACAAAGTTATAGAGCTATAAAACTTTAGTTTTTTTGTTTTTTTTGTAAATAGAAAGATTTTTGCGTTTTACTCATCAGGTGTTGGAGGAAAATAGTCGCCACTGTCGTGGTTTGCTGCTGTAGTGTTTTATTCCTTATATTATATCTTGTCGTTTTTTTCCTTTCTCACACCATACTTGTTCACTTTGACAAGGATTTGCGCCGCCTGCTGCCTCTGCTAGTTTATTTGCCAGTCACTGTTTTTTGTTAACTGTTGTTCCTGATCCTGTATGTAGAATATGCATTGAAGAAAAATTCTGAGAAATGTTCTCACGCCGTGTCAATATAAGTGCGTCTGGATTTCTTTGCACTTGCCTTCCCAAAATGATCACTGCCCGTCAATGATTAACTTGTTAGTCACCACCGATATTTGATCGTGTTGTAAGAAAATCAGCTTTAATGTGCTCTGGTGCTCACAAACGACTGCTTGTGTTGCTGTTTTCAGGGAACAAAATGTGTGAAGCCACACCACAGCAACTGTGTGTGGAAATGATCGCACCTCACTCAGTAACACTTAGTAGATGTGGCAATAATGAATAGGCTAGATCACAGTGTAGATAATGCCAGAAAGACATTTTACTCGCGCGCGCACACGCGCGCACACACACACGCACACACGAGACTGCAACCGGATGCAATTTTCAGCACACGGTGTGTAACGTCTTTTCTGATTATACAGTCATTTGTAGCATATCCGTTTAGTGAAAACCCGACATAAAACTGTCTGTCCTCTTCTGTGAGTGTGTGAAGTACCAGAAGTTTTGGCACCAAAGAAACGGAAAGTGTGCTTTTGATATTGGCTGTCGGTTCAGTACCAAAGGTTTCACTAAAACAGACTGGTGCCAAAAGGAAGTAAAGTGGAAGGAGAGGCAAGCAGCGTCAGTTATTGCGTCACGCATCATGCAACGTGCGTGCACGAAACATTTAATATCACCAAAACCGTACCGGTACAAATGGAGTACAATAGAGTAGAATTGTGTTCATTTTTTTGGTTATGCTGATGTAGTGAGAAGTGTTTGCGTTGTTGAATTCTCCATTCTGATTGGTCAGAGGGTGTCGACTCTTTTTTTTTTTTTTTTTTTTTTTTTTTTTTGTAACAGCAGCTGGCTGTAATTCAAACGATACGTTTATATTAGTGTACTTTACGTCGTAATAGGTTACCGTTTATAGTAACGACTCATTCGGCGAAACGACATAATCTATTCTAAAAATGAATAGATTTTTTTTTTTTCTATAAATGTTTCTGTATTTAACAAAGAAGAATGTCTCATTGTTGACATGGTGAAGCTTTCTGTAAGGAGCTGTTGTGCGGTTTGTGTGCGCGCGCCTTTAAGTAGGATTGCACAAAACCTACCAGACCAATTTCCATGAAACTTGGTGGCAGGGTGTAGCACGGGCCAAGGAAGAACATTCTGGAGCGGATTTGAGGAATCCCCGGGCGGATTCACAAAATTGGTTTCCCTTTTGCTGTTGTTGCAAGATATTGCACTTGGGCTTGGCAGAAGTCTGCGCACAGCAATGCCATACATCTTAAAATCCAGTAGGTGGCAGTCAAGATCAATAGACAAAACATAGCCAGTGTAGAAATACGACGGCTTCATTGGAAACGCATGTAAAGTTTTTGCGGTCGCAGATTTGCATATCATCGAGTCGACTATTGTCCTTGATGGAGGTCTGCGCTGTCTGAGAGCCCTTTTAGTTTCATATTTCCGGTAGGTGACTTTCGCTTGTTTTTAGATGTTCCACAACATTAAACAGGTTTGTTTTGGGTTTAATCAAATGAGAATTTCTTCTCATGATGAATGATGAAAATGACTTCACTTCGGCGAGAGAACAGTAGCTCCGCTTCGTGTCAGCCTGCGTCACACCACCAAGTTGCTTGTTATTATTATTTGTCATGTACGTGGCTGATCTTAAACTAATCGTGGCGGCTAATACGAGCAGGTTAACCGAATGAACTCTCCGGTGCCGGTTTGGTCCAGTTTTTGTTTTGACTGTGCACAGAGAGTATGATTGCTTATATGCTCTCTTATTCTACTTCGGCTGCCATCCCTCTGCAAGACGATTCTTTTAGTCTCTCTCTCTCTCTGATTGTAATAGGGCTGACCTTGGATGAGGCTGAGCAGGAGCAGAGCTGATGTATGGCCTCTGTGCGCAGGCCGGCAGTAACTGAAAGCCGTGTTTTTATTTCCTAGCGCAGGGCACAGTGTCAAGCCGTATAAGTGGGTTCATTTCTCCTGCGCCGCTCCCCCTCTGCTGCTCTCGCTGCTTGGGAGGAATGCTAAATGTCAGGCTCCGACGCATATTAGTCTGAATAGAATAAGTAGCAGCAGAGGGAACGGGCCTCGTACAGCGAGTGGCTTTAGTGGGTTTGTGCGTACGCATGAATGTTTTCTCTATCCGTCTGATGTAAGATTGACCACCGTCTTCTACTCCTACTAGTATTAGATTTAAATGAAGGGAAATCTTTGTAGCAGTCCTTCCTGCACACGCAGGGTCGAACATGACGAGGTGTTTAATGCGGGCTGCCCGCTGAGCCGAGCTCTCAGCCTGTATGGAAATGCCAGTGCAGCGATGTGTGCAGCTCACCCTGCAAAGCACAACACTCCTGAGCCAGGAATTAATTTACTAAATGCAATCACTGTGTGATCTCTACAATTATATTGATAAGTGTGAGGCGTTTATGCATTTTGGGTGGAAGCCAGACGGTAGTTGGAGCACTCATGGTACAAATTTGTTATTTAATCATTTAAGGCATGATCTGCTGTCAGCCACTCTCCCCATATTAGTAATGTTACTATAAAACACCTTTATGAGGACTGAAATAAGATGCGAGTAATAGGAAGAAATGATATTTTCGCTTATTCTTTTGGCTTCCTGTGAAATTTACAGCACTTCCCAGGCTGTCGTTTCAATACCCCCGAGCTCCGAGTAGCTAACCTGAAACAGGAAGAATGCATGATCCTGATTGGTTAATCCTGTTTCTCCGGAAACAGCGCAGTCACTGTGCAAAACATGTTCTAGCTGCACACACTTACTGTATACTGTTAATTAGGCGCACCACTGGATCGAGATTTTGGTCCATGTTGCCGGTTTGTGAAGCTGCAGTCGACAGCCGAAGATGACAATCTTGTTCATGACTGACAGGAGTGGAATACGATGTGGTTATCTGCAGTTGTAGCTCCTCCACCTCACGGTTTGGCTTGCTGTGCGTTCTGAAATGCTTTTCTGCTCACCACGGTTGTAAAGTGCGGATAATAGATTTACTGTTCTGTGCGTGAAAATCTCGGTGGAAAACGCATCAATCTTGCTCTAACAAACCTACCGAGGTTAAAGTCATTGAGATCACGGTGTGTCGTCTTCCCCCCGATTCTGATTTCTGATGCAAACATTATCTGAAGCTCTTGACCTGTGCCTGCAGGATTTTATGCATCGCGCTGCCCCGACACCATCGGCTCCCATCCATCAGCGCCGCAGCACCTCATGCATGAGCAGCGCGAGCGAGAGGCCGTCAGCAGGTTCTGTCTATCTGAGAATGCCTGTGTGACACCTCTCAGTGGCCTCTCCATCAACCTTGGGAGGAACACACTCTGCATTCGAGCGCTCAGCCTCAATTCACGACAGCAGTTCAGTTTTAAAGTAGAGCACCGCATGGAGCCGTTGATCTCTGCAGAGCGCTGGCAGCAGCGCAGGCACGTGGGATCAGTGCTGCCAGTTCATTTTTCAAGGGCAGGAAGCGGAAACTTGGGTTTAACAGCAGCTATACCAATATATGTGGTTTAGCATGTAGGTTAGGTTTGTAGTATTCTCTGAGCGCTGTATACTGTTGACTTGGGATGTGAGAGTTTGCGCATGATTATAATGGTATATGATGGGGATCATGAGTAATTCCATCATCTGAAAAACCACCATCGTCTATATTTTCGTCTAGACAGTTACACGCTGTGTGACATCACAGGGTCATGACCTTATTATTATGCCTAAAACATTCATTCTAGGTGCTGCAGCATTCCTCTTGATGTATACGAAAATCGAGTAGCTTGCAAACATACCAGCTCTAGAAACGTATTTATTTATTTTTGCAGCACTTTGATGAATTAACACCGAGTCATCCTCTCGAGTCCATTTTAAACATATTTTGGCAGTTTGCCTGACCAAATAATTAAATACTCGCAGAGCTGCCGGAGTGTTAAGTCATCATAAGTGTCATGCGGAAAACTGCTTTTAAGCCCTGTGATTATCGTTCTGTTAATTTCTCCTGCCTGATGTTAAGTAATACATGTTGAAGGCAATTTATCTTGGTGCAAAAGTAAGAAAAAAATGACTACTTGATCAGCTTGTGACTGAAAAGGTGTCCCTTAAAGGAGCAGCGTGTAATTTTGAGCAAAGTACAGCCTTAACAGGAAGTGAATAACAATTGCAGGAAGATCAGTGGGGGGAAACGCTTGGGTGAATATTAGCGCAATGTAAATGATTGCGTAAATGTTCCTAAACAATCAGGTGAACTTGGTAAAAAAAAAAAAAAAAAAAAAAAAAAAAAAAAAAATAAACAATTACGTTTAATTGCTAAGAATTTCTGATGCATGCGGTGGGCTTTTAAATTGACTAAATTTCTTTCAAATTTTGCTTCAAGTTCAGTGTGGTACTTCGGCATGAGATTGAACTGATTATCTACAGAAATTGACCCACGGCCTGTATGACTGAAGCGCCTGCCCCAATCATGAACCCTCTTTCAGAGTCATTCCAGTCTTTTCTTCTTTCCGTCTTGATCCAAACTCAAGGTCACATGGGCCTGCTGGGCATTTCTATAGATGCCACAAGGCATAGTAAGATATTAATTACTTAGTAGTGGTGGACAGATCAATAAGAACAGGCACCTGGGACAAACAGAGTTTATGTCTGGGCTTTTAGTTATTCATTCATATTAACATGAGAGGCAAGTAAGTTGAAAAAACTGCACCTCGATGCTGTTGATCGAACTATTTGTACTAGACATTAACTATATGACAGGTGATCTTTTCAGACTCCGGCACATAACACAGCGTAGTTGGTCATATAGCTATAAGTATACACAGTCACCTTGCGGTTAAACATGTCGAGGGATAATAATAGACACTGCCCAGATTCAAAGAATATCTTGTAAATGAGATACGAGGGCTCATATCTAAAACATTGTGCAACGACTAGATAGATAGATGGACAGACAGAAAGACAAAGATAGGTAGGTAGATGGACAGATAGGGGAGCTGTGTTGATGGATGTGCGGCTGACGGCTTGGCGTGCTGACCTAATGGATCGGAAGCTGCAGTCCTGCTGCTGCACTTTTTTCTTTCTCTCTCATCGAGCGGAGCAATAAAAAAAAAAAAAAAAAAAAAAAAGAGGCACCATGCTTGGCTAAGCAACCAGCAGCCAGTCCATTTCTCAAAGGTTAATAGAGCTGCCTCATAATGCACACTAATCAGCAGCTAATGTGTTTGCTTTCTATTAATACCCACCCAGGTCAGCGGTGACGAACGGCTACCTTTCACTCAGGAGGCGTGCCAAATCGCCATTTCTCGTTCTCTTGTTTTTGGCCTCAGTCCGTATGCCAGGAAGAGTGAGGCCGTTATGTTAAGTGGAATGAAGAGTTGTATTTTTTTCTTCCTTTTTTTCCTTTTTTTTACAGGCAGAGCAGCTATGAATTACTAATGGGCTGCGAGTCCTCCAGAGAGCCCCCGTGACCTGTGGACAAATGGAGAGCCGGCGCTTGTGTTCTTAAAGAGCTTTTGTTCGCAGGCATTCGCATTAAATCACTCCAATCTCGGGGAAGCCGCGTACCTCAGTAACTAGCAGGGAAAATCTTCAACACCTCATTTTTACCGGGCTTATTTTCTAACACGAAATTTCCTTAGGGGCGTCTGTTTGGCGCCGCGTATGTTTCAGCCCTGTTGAGTGTCCGGACACGCGCCCGAGCCGGCGTCACGGGAAGCGCCGAACGCTAGATAGAATGGCGTATGACAGCAGAGGCTTAGTCGGTGGTGTTGGGTGTTTTGAGAGAGCTTCAGAGGACATGCGAAGGATTTTCTGCACCAAACACAGGCTCGCTTTGTCAGAGCTTGCTAGAGAAGACGACACAGACAGAGCTCTATATGTTCAGATTTTCACTGCTGTGCTTACAGAAAAAGAAAAAGGTCAGATGTCTTGGTTACTCGTACACACACACACACACACACACACACACACACCGCACGATTGAAAGAGACATGATGAGCTGCTGAGCTCAGTCTCTGTGCGAGTCTGCTCTTTTGCACACAGTGAGGAAGGTAATTGCTGATTAAGCCACATGACTGAATCTTTTGCTGTTTTACGTCATCATTTCCCCCATAAATCCTGCTGATTATTTCGGAATGCGTTATATCTCGCGTACATTTATTGTGAGACGGATAGCAAATAAAACAACCAAAAGCTGTAACAGGAAGCAGCTCTTTAACGATGTGATGTGGATGTTGACGTGGTGATGAATGACCTGACATCATCGGAAGAGATCGCGGGTATCAGTAGTCGAGGGCGGTATGATCGTTCAGCTGTAATTTTCCTTAAGGTTTGCGAGAAAGCTACCAACGTCGTCTCTTCTGTGTGAGAATAATCCAAACAGAACGTGATGAGACACCGTGAACGGTGTGGGGGAAAATAGAGAACATGATCGTTCTATCCATTTCCACACTGCTGGCTCGCAAATCACTCCGCACTCCGTTTCCGAGCCTCGTCACACGTCTGCTCGGCCATTAATCATATACATGTGATGAGCTGTTTTGTATTCGCATTAATGGGAAAAGGTAATGACTGTCTAGTCCCGTTCTATGGCTCCTGCCAGTAAGAGCATTACCTTAAATAATCCAATAATCACTCCTGGCGATGCCCGTCACCAGTTAAAACATAACCATGTCTGCATCCACAAAACAGCAGTTCCGCATGCGTATGCGTATAAACATCTACACTACCAGTCAAAAGTTTGGACACACCTTCTAATTCAGTTGTTTTCTTTATTTTTATTACTTTAAAAGAGACTGGATGATGATGGACTGTTGTTTCTCTTTACTTAGTTGAGAGGTTGTTGACATAAAAGGTTAT
>JAQQZR010000015.1:8474062-8485877 GCA_030068235.1 Notoglanidium macrostoma | reverse complement strand
CTGGTTAAGATAATGCCGATTGTATCATCACGGTAAATGGTGGCTACTTTGAAGAATCTGAAATATGAAATATATATTGTTTTTTTTGTGAGTTTTTTTGTACACTTTTTTTGTTTACCACATAATTCAGTAGATGCCATACGTGTTCTGTGGTAGCTCAGTGATTGACATTGGATTAATGATCGGAAGGTTGTGAGTTCAAATCCCAGCACTGCCAAGCTGCCACCTCTGGGCCCTTGAGCAAGGCCCTTAACCTTCACTGCTCACGTGTATCGAATAAGATGTATGTAAGTCGCTCTGGATAAGGGCGTCTGCCAAATGACATAAATGTAAATGTGTTGCTTCATAGTTTTGATGTATTCAGTAATGTTTTACATCGTAGAATGCAACAAAAATAAAGAGTGGGCGTGTCCAAACGTTTGACTGGTAGTGTATGTCTTCATTCGAGCATATCAGTGGTACGGCTAAAGGTTTGTGGACATTTCCATTACGCGTGTGTGTGATTTGTGGGTTCGCCGTTCTAGATTCAGTCCCCTTTTGCTGTAAAACTAATCTCCGCTAAATTTGGGAAGGAGTTCTACTACATTTTGGAGCGTGTCTGTGGGGATTTGTCCTCAAACTGGCATCCCAAAAGTGTTCAGTGGGGTTGAGGTCAGGGCTCTGTACAGGCCATGTCTTCATGGAGCTGGCTTTGTGCCCAGCGGCACGCGGTCACGCTGGAACAGGTTTGGGCCTCTTGGTTCCAGTGAAGGGCTTCTGATGTTGCGGAAGAACCACATATGGATGTGATGGTCAGGTGCCCAATAACTTTTGCCCGTTTGTACGTCTGCTTTATTACCTCAAGAGGGAGTCCAGCATCGCAACATAAACATCGTTCAATAAACAGGGCCCTTGTGAAAACGGTGCGACATGTAAATGTTTGGCCCACGCAGTGCTAATCATCAGTACATTTACCGTAAACGACTCTGTTACGTTGTTATGAATAATACTGAGCGTTTCATTTTCTTTTGCAGGTGTTAGGTAAAAGAAAAGTATCACTTTTCTAGCAGCCGGTAATTAAAAACAATTGAGACGCGTTCAAAAGATGCACAAACTGTCCTCAAACTGTCGGGTAGTTTTAGCCGAGCTAGCTATGAACACTACAGGGGAGACGTATCGCTAGCAAAGCCATTAGCCTGTAAGTTAACCAAGTAAGAATATATTTTTTTTCTTGGTAAAATGATGGTGGAAATAAAACAACCCCGAGTAGCCTAGTTTGAATAAGCTAGGTGATCTAGCTTGCAGTGATTACACACGCTCTATACACACACACACACACACACACACACAAACTCGAAATGTCCCTTAGTGTGTGTGTGTGTTTTGTCGCCGTGAAATGAGTGTGAGCTGTGGAGAAACAAGGGTTGCCTTGCTACAGACGCATGGACACGGAAAGAGGCAAAGGCAAGGACTTCAGTTGCTTAAGAACAAAATAAATAAATAAATCAGGGTTTTAATACAGCGATCTAATCCGCTGAGTTAATAACCTTTATCTCTGGTAATTGCAGGGGTCTAAAAGCTCTAATGCTGCGGAACAAATGTGTCTCATGGCCCACAGAGAGTCGTGTGTGTGTGTGTGTGTGTGTGTGGACGGAGTGTGTGGGAAAGAGAGCGGCCTTTATTTATAAAACAAGCACTTATGAAATCAGAACAGGCTGTGTGTTTAGACATGTACTCGGTGTATAATACGCTTGTCAAACAGTGTGTTGGCGTTTTTGTTGATGCTAATGTTAATGTCCGGCGAACGCCGGCGTGTTTAGTGACATGAACGCTAAAGCACGGAGAGGAGCAGGCTGTCTCATGTAGAAATGTAAGGGATTAGTGGCGTGCGTGCGTGCGCGTGTGTGTGTGTGTGTGTGAGAGTCGCAGGAAATCAGCGCGTCGCAGTCGCTTTGTGTTTTCATCACGAGGCAGCCGGAGCGGCTCTGAAGCTCTGTGGATGCTAAACGTGAAAATGTCAATGTTATTGAACAGCCGCTGTGAAGCAAAGTCCTGATGTTTTTATTTCCAAGCACCCTGACTCGGGGGGGGGGAGACGTTCGAGGGAGAGGGGTGTGTGTGTGTGTGTGTGTGTGTGTGAGGAGGAGGATAGGAAATGAAGGATGTGTGTGTTTGGCTGGGGGGGTCGGGCGCGCTGATGTCTCTAGGGCCTCGATGCTTAGATTAATTTTTGCAGCATAAGTGGTTTCGCTAAATGTCATCGATTCAAGTGGCTGGCTGAAAGGTGCCGTCACTTAGACGGTGTGACTTTTTTCCCTTTTTTCCCTGCGCAGTGAAAATGAATGCTTTGTTAAACAAACCATCAGCGTGATTCCCCGGTGTCATCCCTTCATTTATTTGCTTTGTTTCCCCGTGTGATGGTACACTGTGGCTGTTTGCTCACTTCTGTTGCTTTTTCTCTCTCGCGCTCGTCCTCCGCCGTCTCCTTTCGTCATGAACGGCTGGCCGACGCGACGCGATGTCGTGACGTCGACAACATGATGCAATGACATCGCCGTCGCATAAGAATGTCTCGTGCCACACCAATTGTCTTCACACCGCCAAGCGTTTCACGTCCACCCTCTGTCATGTGACCATCATGGCGGGAGAATGTGTTCACGCCTGGCATCATGACTACATATCCATGGCGTCTTTCATCACCTACCTCCTCTTCTGTGGGAGTGCACTTTTCTACCTCCCTCCATCGTCCTCCTTTCTTTGCCTATGATCTCATCCATACACCAGCATCTCTGTTAAAGCAGCCCACCGCTCTGCAGCGTCTCCCCTGCGTTCCCCGCAACCCTCCGCCACCTCCGGAGCTGCTGCGTCGGGGTGCGATTATTTTTGCTGCGAGCGCTGTTTTTTTTTCAGCCAGTTTAAAAAGTGTCGAGCTGAATCACGAGATGCAAATGACAGCAATAAATCCGGTAATGATATCGAGACGACGCCTCTCAAAGTGCTGGAGCGGCTTGCTTAATGACTTCGGTAATTGGCTTTCTGCCGAGCGTCTCTCCGTCTCTTGTTCCTTCTTTTTCTCGTACATGCTTACAGCTATTGTGCACGTGGCCCAGTTACCTTTCAGTATACTGTACACACTCGTACACATTCCCAAATCACAAGAATTACCTTTTACAAGAGCGTGATACGGTATGCGTTTTCAAAGAACAGCTACATACATACTTGTGAACAGTGCAAGGTAGGTTTATTTCGTTTGCGCCTCAACCTGCGAGCACAATTCCTCCTCGTCCCGTGATTTGAAATGTGACTGACGGTTCCAGTGGCATTCGTGGTGCTGTGTACGTCCGCGTGTGCGTTTATACTTCGTCGTAGCTACGCCGAAGGTACAGCAGCGATGCACGTGCAGAGTGAAGTGTTTATGATCCTGTCGCACGAAACACCTCAGAAGTTGCTGCTTGTACGCCCAGAAGACGAGCGGGATGCCAAAAGCAAATATTATGGACAAAATGTTTTGAATCAAATTTGCAGAGGCAGACCTGAGCAATTAGAAAGCAAGCGGATTCTCACTGAAAACTTTCTGAAGTGTTTTTAACCCGTCTGTATTCAGCGGTTTGGCGCGTCTTTTATGTTTTGCTCCGTCTGCTGATTAAAACGCTACTTTAGATGCACTTTTACGCGTACAGGCCTGAGAGGCTTTTACGGATGCCTCCGGAATGATGCCGGATGACTCCCAGAACGCAAAAGCGCGTTTTTCCGAAACGGTAATTAGTATAGTCAGTATGGTAGATTTTAACCATGTACTGTATCTGATCTGAAGCCAGTACCGCTATAAACACCTTTAAAAGTAGTGATGGGGTTCTTTACACTGCGGGTTTGGACATTTGACATCAAGCAACGGAGCTGGTAGTTGGGAAGTCTGTGCCTGTGAGTTGAAATTTCAAGTTGAGGGGCAGCATTGCTCTGACATTTCCTACAAGACGCCAGCATACTTTTCAGACTGTAACGGACATCTCGTCCAGCGAACACCGTTATTACGGAGTTGCCTTTGGAAGACGCAGTAGAAGCTGTCTTTGGAAGCGGACAGCTATGGTCGCCGCGGTGACAGCTTCTCTTATACGGACATTACACCAGCGACGAGTCGTAATTATCATCGCATCAGCCTAATGCACGTTCCACACATTATAGTGACGACTCCTAGCTCTTGCATCACTGCTGGGAATGAAAAGGTTGCCATCATTTTTCAACTCTAAATGTAGCCGATTACATAAACGCCTCGGTCACAGCAGCTCTTCACAAGCAAACGGACAATTTCAGTGGCTGTGTTCAACTGTTGGGCGTCACAGTTTGGTGAAATGATGGTCGTTCATCACAAGAAGAGCTCCTTTTTTGACACATGCATGCATTTAATACTTCATGATTATAAATGATTTCATATAAAAGAGGCAGTGTGATGCGCAGTGACTGAGTCAGGAGGCTGGATTATATGGTTAGGGGAAACGTTATTTTTTTTTCCCTCTCCCTCCCACAGCATTTATTTTTGCCAAGCTAGCTACTTGATTCCGAGGCGCCGCTAACTCAACTCGTCAGCTTGTAGCATGGGCGGATATAAGGAACGTGAAGGCAAACAATAGACGTGGTTTGCTGCCGAGTAAAGAAATAACGTTTAATCGTTCACGAGTGTCAAGTATACGTTACTGATGTCATTATGTGATTAAAGTATAGCGTGATCGCTTGCTCTCTGTAAGGACATCATCGTATAAAACAAACCCCAAGAAATCAGTAAGGACACCGAGTGCGGTCATGACTTCCTGTAACACGTTCCGGTTCCAGGAAACAGCGATCACGTTATAGCCAAAAAAGAAGCTGCCAGTCACGGAGGATCGTCTGTCGCAGCTAAAAAGTCCGTTTTAACGAGTTGTCGGTCGTTGTACACATCCAAAGAACCTAACCTTTAACCTTCAACATCTGGATATCTGCATTATCGCCAGACAAAATGATTCAGCAAGAAGAGTAAATGATCTGCAGACTTCACGGAGGCCACGATACCGAGCGCCAAACGCACAAAAGTCAAAGCAAACCCCAAGCCCTTAATATTCTGCTTTGTCTACTGACAGTGCAGCTGTGTGCATGGTGACAGACAGGTTGAAAATGATTAGAGATGCACTGATACCAGACTCTCTCTGCACAATCCTGACGCTGTAATGTTTTTATTGAATTCTGCGTGACTTTGTGAACTGGAATGTTTTATTAATAGCTGAGAGAGTAGTCACGCCTCAGGCCATTCCCTGTATATCTGAACTACCACTTCTGCATGCAGACTGTGCTCACACAGCTGTCCATTGAGTAAAACAAAGTCAGCTTTTGTGTCTCTGCTCGATATCTGCGGACGAGGTGAAGCCGAGGTTCAGCGTTCGCAATCGATAGCGGCTGTGAGAAAAAGCGAGCACGCCGGAGATGGGATTTTATTTATTTTTTTTGGGTGTTTTTTTTTTTTTACACTCGTGCCCACACGCACACAGAGAAGACAAAGATGCTTGAAGGATGTCAGTTTTGAAGTAAGGCTGTGTGTGGCAGAGTCTCGCACTGCTTGCTGCTGCTGTCGCTGTCGCTGTCGCCCGGTTGGTTTTCTCCCTTTGCTGGAATGTACCTGCGGCCCGGGAAAACAATAACGCCTCTGTGGCTCCCGCCGAGCCCCGTCTGCGCACCGCTCTCCAAACTGATTGAAACTTTTCCTCCCTTTTGTTTTCATTCTGCATAATCCTCTATAACTCTGACGCAGCTCTTGTGCTGGAGCGTCCGCAGCCTGCGCGGCGTAAAAAACCTGGTGGACTCGCAGGAAATTAACACGTCGTCAGCAGTGGCCCTGATCAGCATAATAACGGCAGCGCAGTTGGTTACCGCAGCCTAAGACGTAAGTGCTATTCAAACAAAAACACTCCTGAGGCCACTTAATTGTCCAACAATGGCCTCGATGTTTTGGCTTAAGCGCTCGGCCTTAAAGCTGTTCGACCCATCTGGCCACCTCAAAGGTGTCCGTTGCCTCAATTTTCTTGAACCGCCAGCGAGCGTTCATATTCTGGAAGCCATTCAGCAGGCTGTTAATTGCTTTAATCAATTCCAGTCAATAAAAAAAAAAAGCACCGAGGAGAATACTAGCGTGTAGTTAATACTAGTGTGTGGGTTGTGAGTCACTTAAACCCGCATGACCCATTTGATAGTATCGGCGCGTGTTATCGCTTACAGTACGAGGTAAACAATGAGTCACTAACAGCACGCTTTAAATCGCCCCCGTCTTGCTAAAGCCTCGCTCTGAAACCCTCTGTACAGATACGTATTTGTATCCTCTAATTACACTCTTTCACACAACGCACATTTAACAACGTTCCACTAAAAATCCCGTCCGTGTAAGAAATCCCGAAGCCAAGGCTGTCAGCTTGCCATCTCTTACAGCTACACATGAAATTAGGAAGAGTGTCGCTGGAGGTTGTGTGGCGAATAATAGGCACGATTAATGAGTAACGTAAGGCTTTTATTCATTCATTTAAGGGTGCCAATACTTTAGATGGAGTGCAGTCATCACCTAAGATGCTGCCCAAAGCGAAGTAGACCTACTGAAGTGGATTGTTTTCCTATAACCACCAGCCCCAAAGCCTTTTACACCACAGACATTTATGATCTTTACATTTATCCATGAATGACCCCTCAGGCTTTTTAGCCATTTATAGCTACATTTAAGAAGCTGTTACCTCACTAGCCTCCTTTATGTTGCAGTTACAGCTTGTCTTTTTGGCCAGAAAGTGCAAAGCTCAGATTCCGGTCCTGAAGACTGTCCTGTGGTGGGAAAACTCACTGAGCGCTCGTAAGCGAGACTCCTGCTTTACATGTTTAATCTCCTTACAGGAAGCGTCACTAATGCAGCGAGTATACATAAACTGGATCCATAGACAAGTATTTCTTTAAATACAGATATTGTTGGCCTTGGACTTTGCGACACTTGTGTGTGTATACGCTGACTACAGTGTTTTGCTGTTCGGCTCGAAGCCATCCTGACAATATCTCGTAGTAAAAAGAAAAAAAATGAAATTTCATATAAGGAGAAATGCCTACGGATCCAGACTTTTGGGACGCGCTGTATTGTCATCCTTAACTGCCCTAGATTGTGTCGCACATCCGCCGAACAATTCCCTGTGAATGAGCCGTTACTGTAGAAGCCATAACGTACTAGAACGAGCACATGAACCTGAAACTGAAGAGATTTGACATACAGCTTTCGCTAACGTCCGGAGTCAACGCCTGCTCCAGTGCCTCTTAAATCCGGCAGGAAAGCCGCTTCGAGAGGAAGTCACGTCGCTGCACATGAGTGTTGTGACTTTAATCAGAACCATTCTGTGATTTTAGCTTTTGACCAATCAACAGGCTGCACTATTTTAAGCTCCACCCACGTGTTCTAGCTCGACTCACTTGGTACCTGGATAGGAAATGGCACTAAAGTCAGGACTTGGCTACAACCTAGCTCACTCAGTCATAGAGATGAAATGTAGGATCATGGGTAATTTGTTAAGCCAGATAGCACTATTTGAGGTAGAGCGTTGGATGTGATTCTTCCCGGTGTCCATGAGGTGGCAGAGTGAGAGATGCGTGCTGTTAAACACATGGCAGCCTCTCGCTTTTATGTAATTAGTCTGGACAGCAGCATTGTTAGCGGCGGCCTCTGTCCGTGTCTCTCCAGAACTTTCTGGAGTGTTTAGGAAATCTCGTAAATGTGCACGTGTGTGTGTGCTTAATGGATGATGACTTTGTGAATGTTTACTTTTTTTTTTTTTTAATCGACTTGTTTGTTTTAGTTATTTCATTGTTTCAACTAATGCACCAATGTTCTCAGTGTTGTATACTTAGCATACGAAAAGCGCTGAAATATTTTTTCAGACCTGGCTGTTGAATATAGAACAGACTCACACCAATTTTTTTTTTTTTTTTTTTTTTTTTCCTTTAAGTAATTACGCTGCAGTTTTTGCCTAGAGACTGTCCAAAACGAGTGCTCTGAATATAGAGAGTAAAGTAGCACCTGAGGAAGTGTGTGTGTGTGTGTGTGTGTGTGTGTGTGTCTATATTGAGGGAGTGAAAAGGAAAGAGGGAAAGAGGGAGGGAGGGGTAAGATCCCTAATGGGCCATTTACAGCTGGCAAACAAAGAGAAAATTCAAGCCTCTCCACACAGCGGCTTTTGCAGCTTCTCTCTAACCGTGGCGTGCTTGTGTGTGAATTTGGGCAAACGCCGCTGTTCATTTTATTTTAAGAATTAACCGCTCATTTAAGGCCTGGGTACGAGTATGTGTACGAGGGCAGGCGGACTGACAGGCTGCGCGCGCGACAGCAAGCTCTCGTCCGTGTTGTTGCAGACAGGCTTCCCATTCACGTGCTATGATCTAATTTGTTTGCCAGGTGACAGCCACACATCTGGAAGCCCTTGTGCTTACGCTGCTTTTTCCTAATGCAGTGGTTTTGGTGTTTAGCTGCCACACAGGAGAAGAATCCTTGCGAGGTCGTATGCAGTAAATAAAGCCAGCGCGCGAGGGTCGCAGGGTTCGGGGTTTTCCTGGTGGCAAAGCAAACAAGCCTTGGAGCGGGATCTTGACGAAATCGAGCGTTTCTTTGTCGTGCCCTTTTCTCTGCGCTGTGTTTATGATGTTAAATAGCAGGTTGGTCGGGCAGTTATCTCCCAAATGCCTGTTTGAAATGGGAGCGCTGTAATGTTTGGGTTAGTGCTTGTATAAGAACATGGCTTATTTTGGAGACGCAGTAATGAGGCCATGTAAGACAACGCCTCTCTGTTTGAGCTGAAACAGACCTTGGCGTAACAATATGTTTAATTCCGACGAGAGCGAAGCCAGTTCCTTTACACGTCGCCGTTTGAGAGGACGAAGCTCGTACTGTTTATTTTAAGAGCTCTCTGGATGTTTGTGTGGCACTTCCAGGTGTTTTCTCGCACGTCTGGTCGTAGGCTGCGAGACATTTCTCTTAGCCCTGTGGTTTGTCTCGCCCTCAACCTCAGCGCTTGCAAAAAGGGCCTCCTGCGTGAAGGGCCTCAACGCTAAAATGGCAGTGGGTAAATTGAAGTCAAGCCTTTGTGGAGAGAAACTGTCAGCGGATGATGTGTGTGTGTGTGTGTGTGTGTTTGTGTGTGTGAAGGAAAAGTAAATGTGAATAGAAGTTGCTTGTGTCTCTTGAAGGGAAACCTGAGCGTTCTTCCTGACAGCAGCATCAGAGTGTGAATATGAGCCCTGGCAAAGAAAAGCAAGCGAGCAATGAAGAACAGCGGCTCTGTGATCATCACACACACACACACACACACACACACACACACACACCTACACACACACCAAACTGGACTCCCATTGTTTAGTCTTGCCTTGAAACTGCAGAGCCCACAGCAGACATTTTTCCTTAAGGCTACGCAGAACATCGCTTGTTTATGCAACGAACACCTTTTCCACATCCAGGCTTTAAGCCATTGTTTTATTTCGTCATGCTGTCTTTAGCGCCATATTGTAAATCTCTTAAACAGGAAGGACTGCTGTGAATCTTTCCATTCCCCCCCCCTCTCTCGCACGCTCTGTCAGAATGGAGGATCTGTCTCCATTCTCCACTTGTCTGCAGATCCCTGCTGAATGTATTAAATGAAGTTACTAGATGGGAGTGCTTAAGGGGCCAAGCCCTCTGAGGCTTGCCAAGGCGCTCACAAGCTTGGCTCACTCATCCATGTCACCTCAGAGCTTTTTTTTTTTTCCTCTTCTTCTTCTTCTTCTCTCTTGTTTCAGCTACTGGCTCACTTATTTGTATTTCAGAGCCGTGTTGACTCCGTGTGTAATTGTGCGAAAATAAGCGAGTCTGCTTCCGCGTGGTGTTTAATTTCTGAACGAGACCAATACAAACCTGAAAAGGAGCTCGGAGCCCAAACGTTATGGGCGCTTTTTTTTTTTTTTTCCGTTTGTTTGTTTCCTTTTAGTGCTGCTGCCCAGCTTTTGTTTTCACAAGAGAAAAATGTTCAGAGAAGAAAATCGAAGCATCCCCGCCTCGTGCTCATTCTCGTTCCCTTTTTAGAAGCTTGATATCTACCATCTGCCGACCAAACATCTCATCTGTTAAGAGTTATTCTTTCAGTCGGACATCGATTGTGTCTTTTAGATACCCTACAAAGAGGCCAGAATATGATGGCGGTGATGAGCAGAGAGGACCAGAGGAGATATTGTGATAGGGTGTTGAATACACAGCCACACTGAATAGACTCAGTCATTTTCCCAGATACATGCTTAGGCCTGTAGAATGTGGAGTGCTTTGCTTGTAACTGCACTGGTTGTCTCCTTCTATTATCGGTTAATGGTGCCCAAGATGACAGGCGCGCGTGATGAACAGAGGAGCTGTGAAATCCTGGAGGTGGAGTTCTCATCCGCTTGATAATGGGATCTCTGCCGTGCTGGAGGCTGCATAAAGAGCCATATGAGCACAGGAAATGCAAAGCATTCACTCTTAAAACAATCCCAGTCCTATAACCAGCTAAGGCATTTTTTTTTTTTTGGTTTTTTTTTGGTCCCTCTATGCTTGTGCTTTTACAGTTGAAGATTACTAACAGCAGTTGAAATGTCTTGCTGTTCCTGCGTGTTCTGTGGATGTCACCGTGTCCGTGTTCTTGGATTTGAGTTCCATTAAACGTGCCAATGCTCAAGCTATTTAAATGTTTTCATTCCTTCTCTCGCTGTGTCCACACCTTTTTTTTTTTTTTTTTTTTCTTTTTTTTTGGAGCAGCAGCAGTAATTGACCGTCTGTAGCCATGTCAAATGCACCTCTGTGCTTCAACACCCCCCCCCCCCCCTCCACTAGAAGCTAATCCTGTATTGGCAGCCCAAGAGCGACGATTGGTATCTCCTTTGAAAAGTGCATTTTCTAAATAGCTTCCTCTTGCTCAGTGAATTCTGCATCAGCGAGTGACTCGGGTTTCCTGTCGAACTCATTGTATATTGTCGGGACCAGACTGGTAAGGAGAAATAAATAAGGATGCACTTGAGTAAATGTAATAAATATGCTTGAATGTGCAGCCCAAACGCTTGCTGAGAGGGAGGAGGCAACCTGCTGTGTGTGAGAGAGAGAGAGAGAGAGAGAGACAGAGAGCTCACACACATGCACATGCCCACATGTGAGTGAGACTGTGTGTGTGTTTGTGTGTGCGCGTGTGTGTGTGAGGGCTGAACTGAGAATTGTCAGGAGAACAGGAGTCACAATGTCTCTGGCTTCCCCGGAGCTGGAGAGCGTTTGCCAGCACCGGGATCACAAGGGACACCTCCTCCTTTTGAAAACCTGACAAGCTACATGCTTTGCAGCACAATAAAGGGCTCTACACTACACCAAACCTGATTCCTATTGATCTTGGCTGCCTCTTTAAATATGTGCTGTATGCTGGTCGGCGAGGAGGGCCGTCTTCGTCCTGCAAATAGCCTTTGTTTCTAGCTGATTACATTTTGACCAGACGAGACAAAGCAGTTACATTTACAACCACTGTACGTTTATCGTAGAACAATTAAATCAGTGGGAATACAGTGAGTAGTACATCTGTGATGTATAAAAAACCGTGGCTGAAAGATTAGATGTAGAGCTCTCGTTCAGAGACGTGACGTGAAAACTAAAACCTTATGAGAGTTTGTGCACCGCGTGAACAGTGGCATGAACTGATGGCGTGAAAATGATCAGGTTTGATCAGAGGTTGTGTGTATGTGTGTGTGTGTATATATATATATATATATATATATATATATATATATATATATATATATATATATATATAGAGAG
>JAQQZR010000015.1:8451391-8473962 GCA_030068235.1 Notoglanidium macrostoma | reverse complement strand
GAGAGAGAGAGAGAGAGAGAGAGATTTGGTTCAGTAATTGGATTGTTTGAGCGGCTTCCCTCCGTGCTTCTATTTCTTACTGCCTTTTCCAACGTCTCACCGCGTGTGATTCCGCTCACCAGGGTTCACCTGATAATATTCCATTTCTTAATTCGAATCGGTTGCTACGGTAGCCTTAGCAACATCAACAGCAGACATGGCTAATGCTACTTCTTAGGAATGTAACTTTTGACTTGATGTGAAAGCTTGCCAGATGAAAATTAATCAGGGTGCCAGTTTCACTGGAAGCACCTTTAACAAGAATCAACGTGAGCTAGCTAGCTAGCCGCCATGCTATAAAGTGAGTTTGGCTTCTATAGCATCTGTTTCAGCTAAAATAAACTGAACATTTTGACCAAAATGTCACTTATTGGAGATTAAGTTCTTGTTTATAGAACTGTTGTATAAAAGCGACATCACACTCGAGGTCATGCTGCTGGCCTGAATATCGGCACGGCTGTGCTTAGCTATGTCATACAGATCGCACCTAGAATGTTTAAGGTTTCTCACAAAGGGACAAAAAAGTCTGTGGTGTAGTTACTTAGTACTGTGTAATTATTACATTTTTTAAATTTGCCTTGTAAGCGGTAACTTGCAAGTTGAAATGATGTCATTTTCAGTCTCAGCAGGTGACTTCAAGTGTGGAAAAACACATGGATGCCTCCATTTTTGTCTTTTCTTAGCAATAAGCTAGCCAGCTAAATATGATGAGTGCTGTTTAAATGTCTGTATAGTGAAATATATCTGTATGGTGACTGATTTAAAGCAAACACTTGTATATACAGTATAACACGTTTATAGGTGAGAACTGCTGCTTTGTTTATGCCGATGCTGTGCACAGCCATGTTGATTTAACGTCACTTTAACACTGCAGCTGTAGACGACCATCCCAAGTGGATAAGTAGGATTTTGGAGTTGAGGGGGCATTTTCTTAGTTTTTTTTTTTTTTTTTACTGGTTGGAGATGGGGAATTACAAGTAGCAGTCTGGAGTCCAAAAACACAAGGTCACGTGCTCCACAGACAGATTTATATGGGTTACATTTTTTAAAAGATATTAAAGGATTCTTAATAGTTTCTTTGTGTATTTATTGAAAGAGATTGGAGGAAAATCTCTTTTGCAAAATTCTACATTAAGTAGCAATAAAAAAAACTTTATTATGCATAATACTACAGTTAGTACTGTGTAATAATGAAAGGTCACGTGCTTTACATCATTGTCATATCAGATTTGGTTAAATTTGCCTCCCTGGAGGTTTCTTTTGTTAGTCTCTCTGGGAAATCCCCTGAAAGCTTTTTTTTTTTCTTTCTTTTTTCCTTTGTAGAACCCTCCAACAGAGGAGTTTCTTTTCACTAGCAAAACTAGAACCAACCACATTAATCAAGCCAAGACCCCATGAGGAACCTTTTTTTTTTTTTTTTTTTTTTTTTTTTTTTTTTTTTTTTTTTTTAAAGTGTACCTAACCTTTAGATTTAAATGCTATCCAGAAGCCAAAGTGAATACACGTATGCGTGTGGAATTTGCAGCCTTTGTTTGCCATCACCATTTACAACAGGATCATAAAGGCGCGCCGTTCATCAGCTATTACGCACACACACACCCGCGCGCGCGCGCACACAGACGAATCAATGCGCGGAATGCATGCCTCACTTACATTATTTCATCAACGGCATGCTTTAAATGGCATTTGGGGTGTGTGCGTGTGGACGTGCCCGGTGTTGCACAGCGTTAATGTTCATTTACTGCAGCTCACTGTAGCAGTTGATCTCGCTTTTACCGGCGCATCAATCAGGACGCTTTTGTGCGCGCGCTAATTGGGATCCAGTCCGTATTTTAGTCTCGCGTGTGTGTGTGTATATATATATATCATATATATATATATAATGTGCGTGTGTGTGGGGTTGGGGAGGGAGGGAGTGAGGGTGGTGTAATTCTCCTTCATAGTGTCTGGATAAAGAAAGACTAGTAGGTCAGCCATGTGGATGCGTCTGGTGAACAGCTGAGAGAGAGAGAGAGAGAGCTATGTGTGTGCGCGCATATGAAAGAGAGCGAGGGTGTGCGTGCGCGCGTGCGCGCGCGTGTGTGTGTGTGTGTGAAAAAAGGAAGCGGAGTGTGTGAGCGGTGAACTCGGTGATTTCCTCGCATCGAACTACCGCTCCGTGTCTCAAACATTTCGGAGTTTATCACGGGGGTGAAAACGGAAGACGAGGAAGGAGCTCCGCCGTGTGCGCGCGCGCGCGTGTGTGTGTGTGTGTGTGTGTGTGTGCGTGTGTGTGCGCGCGCGTGCATGTGTGTGTGCGTGTGTGTTTTTGTTCACCAGAGGCGAGTGTTTGAGGGAAACGAGTTCGCTCTTTTGTTGAGCGCGTGAGCCCGTTTCCCATCCACATGTAGGATAAAGTGGCTGCGCGAGACCGCTCAGCTCAGATCCGCGCGCTTGGATTCGGGCCCGGCCCGAGGAGT
Source organism: Notoglanidium macrostoma (assembly GCA_030068235.1). Lineage (NCBI taxonomy): Eukaryota > Metazoa > Chordata > Actinopteri > Siluriformes > Auchenoglanididae > Notoglanidium > Notoglanidium macrostoma. Next base: position 8,471,464 of record JAQQZR010000015.1, on the reverse strand, counting down.
TGGGCTTCCTTCTTTCGATAAGGGAGAAAAAACAACAACAATAACGGGGATTATTTACGGTCCGAAGTAGTTTGAAGCTGTCCATCGGAACTTGGAGACCACCAGACTGGCGGGTGAGTAGGCTACTTCTAATACAGAGAGGGAGAGAGAGAGAGAGAGAGAGAGAGAGAGTGTGTGTGTGGGAGGGAAGGTGAAGGGGGGATACTGAGGGAATGTTAGCAATACTGGCTAACATTCCTAACTTCAAAGCACGAGCTCCACTCTGAATCAACTTTTCACTTCTATTTTCAAATGAAAAGGCAACGAGCTTTTGACTGTCTTAGTAAAAAATGTCCGTCTGTGCAGGTTCTTTAGAGGGATCTGAGGAAAATCTGCTTTGGAGAAATCTTTTTGTGGACAGATAAACCTTTAAGGGTTCCCACAGAAAGACAAACCAAGGCAAAAGAGTACTGTACTGTACTGTAGAGTTAACCTTTTCACCTTCAGTATGCCCATGAGTTGGGATTTCTGTAGAAACCCTTAGTTTTTTTTTTTTTTTTTTTTAATCCACAAAAGGTTTCCCTTTAGAACCCATACAGAGGAACCATTTTCTGTAGTAAAAGTCCAAACCTTTCAGTTCTTGGGAGAATGTAATTTAGAGAAACCTTTTGTAAATAAAAACCTCGCAGAACCTTGATTAGTTTCCTCAGAAAGATCAAACTTCACCGCTTTACTTTTTCTACATTTAACCTTTTAACCTTTGAAATTACTGTTTCTTGCAAGTTTGTGTTTGAACCATTTCTAAAAGGTTATGCCTTTTCTTTGGATAGTTTTTGGTTGTTTCTTTTTGTAGTTGCTAGTTTCCAGCTTTCTAAACACATTCACAGGTTTGGGTGTGAATTCACACAATTGAGCTCTTGTAGGGAAACTTTCTTTACCTTTACAGAATCTGTAGGGTTTCCCATAACAGGATAAATAAAAAATTGCATTGACTTGGTGATATGTGTCAGTTTCAGGCTATGTGCTGTGCGATCATTGACATGTCGGGTGTCTATGGGTTACATTGTTTTGGTGAATAAGGACTCTTTGTTGGTTCTTTTGATTGTTTCGAACTTTTTTTTTTTTAAAGGAGATTCTACGTCAATCCTTTTCTAAGGAAATCCTTCATGGAACGTTTTACATTTACAAAAATACTTAAGAGCTCCAACAATGGGACAAAAAAACAACTAGTCCTTGTGGTTACTTAGTAATATATAAACGTTTAAGGTCATGTGCTTCTTCATCAGTAGCCGTGTTCCCATTAATCTGCTTAAAGTGCAGTTTGAAATTGCAAATTAAAAAAAAACCTCAAATATTGCAAAAAAAACTTTATGCTTGGGTGAGGCGGTTTTTCACGCGATTCAGAAAACAAATCAAGGTTTCCCAAAATTAAAATGGAAATTAAAATTTTTTATTTTTTTGCATTTAAGTGACAAAGAGCGAATAGAAACGCTACCTATCTTTAAAAAGAGTGCTCTTGTAAGAGTTCTCGTGAGAGGAGAATATCCAACTTTAATTATATAACGTTATGCAATAGAAACCTGGGAGCCATATTTTAAAGATTGCAAATGGTCAATTTTTGTGTTAAACTGCAATGGAACCCCTGCTATTGTCATGTCAAGTGTCTATGGCTCACGTTTCATTGGAAAAGGGTTTCTTTATCTGTTGTTTTATTTTTTCCAGGTTTCCAAAGAGATTCCACTTTGAAGCCTTTTCTAACCTTCTTGGAAGATTTTACGTTTACAGAGTACTCAGGGTTCCCAAAACTGGACTGTGTTTATGATGTACAGATGAAGTTAGTTACTAATATAGGACAGTTGTTTTGAAATCACATGCTCCATTACTGTAATCAGTTTATCTTTCCCCAGTGATATCAGATGACTAATAATAAGAAAAACCACAAAACTCCTACTTGGTCCAACTGGCATGTCTCTGATGAGCATTCATAACACTCAGGCGCCCTCCCCCATGCGCTGCCTTCCAGAGATTGGAAGTGATGAGTTAGAGCCATTTGTTTACTGCAAACCCGAGGGGGTTTTGATGGACTTGCTTGACCAGTTGGAGGCTGCCGAGGACAGCCAAGTCAGCTTCGCTTCCCCTGAGCTGAATAAACCACGTGAACCCTGGCCTGCGTTGGCCTGTGTGTGATTAGTCAAGCCTATGGCAGCGTGGGTGGTGGGTGGTGTTAAAACGGTGAGTGGATGGGTGGTGGTTGAGAGGGCTAATCTTAAACAGTATTTGTTTCACAGTTGGGCTTATCTGATATCAGTCTACAAGTCCCGTGTGTGAAGGGGAAGTGTCTTGTTTTCTTTTTCGTCCCGTAATCACTGTTTTATCAGCCATACTCGGTTTGCAAGACTCTGCTGAGTTTCCTTTCTTTTTTTTATTCCCTTTTACACATACTGTCTTCTGTGTCATATACTCAGTATACTTTGTCCCTCCAATTCATGAAAAAGGTCTAGTTATAAGGTTACAACGATATCATTTTGGAGGAGAGGTGGGTTTTTCAGGCTAAAGCGAAACCATGCGCGTGGCCACAGTGGACCTTAGAAAAAGTATTTGAAAAGAAGACGAACGATGTTTGTATTATCTCTCTCGAGCCTGTCTTGGAAGATGGAGGTCTTCATGATAAAGCAACCCTAAGATGGTCCTCCTGAGTGAGATTTCTGACTGAATAAAATCTAGAGAAATGACGCATCGAAATGAATCACTGCTGCTTCAGATCGAAAATTCCTGCTAAGACATTAATCTGCTTTTTACTCTCACAGGTTCTATTTTGACTCTTTCTAATAATTCGCATGTTGAGCACTTTCATGCCAGTATTTGGCCAAATCATGCAGTAATGACTGTTTATAATGCGTTATAAATCCTTCTTGCACCTTTGACCTCAATAGGTTTGAGTAAGAGTTGCAGAGACAACGTATTTTTCCATCATCTGATAACAATTGTGTTGGTTGTTATGTATAGATCAAAGACTCGATGGTAGTTGCTCACTTTCAGCGATACGCTAAATGCTGGGACGCTTTGGTGCGAGTTCCTACGGAGAACATTGTCAAAGCATGAGTCAGAGTGATGGCTGAAAGATAAGGAGGGAATTTGCCTTTCTGTAAACATCTGGACAGGAAAAAAGGTTACTAAACCGTACCCGTGCTGGTAACAGGGGTGGTAACATCAAGCGTACGTGTTTTGTACCGTAGACCTGGAGAAGTGTTTATAATGCACCTTTAAAGCTGATTAAAATGTACAAAAGCTCTCCAGTTATGAATCATTTTAAGGCACGCTGCGTTCACGCTGCCATGCAAAAGGTGCAAAAGATGAAGTTGCCACACCAGCGACAAGCAAACGTTTGTTTTCAGGGAGTGAACCTATCATAACAGCCGTACGCAGAATATTTCACCCTAATCCTTCAGCTTATGGACTATGGAGAGTGTGTGAACTCGGTTACTCTTGCCTTTGAGGATAGCCCGAGGTAAAAAGGAGTCAGATCTGGAGAACAGTCTCCCACAGAGGAACTGAAAGCCAGAGCAAGGCACAGCATGTTTTCATTGTCTTGTATTACTCTGAAAGGAACCTCGTTCCGTTTCTCCAGCTCCATAAGCATCACTCGAGTGTTGCGAGTACTAAACGTCCATTGTTTGAACCCTTCTCATCCACATCCATGTTGAGTGTTGATGGCACGTCAAACAAAACAATGTGGAAAGCACTAGAACATCTGGCGGAGTAAAAACAAAATGGGTTTTAAGCATGCTACTGATTTTAAGGTGATTTTATGGTGTGTGAGCATTTTAGATGTGTGAGTAAATATCTGTAGGGTGCGTTTTCTTTTGGCTTTCATAATGACAAAGCTAGTGTTTTCAGGGCCTTTTTTTTTTTTTTGCTAGCTCAAATATGAAACCGGATTTGCTTGCTGCTCTTTTTTTTCTTTCTTTCTTTCTTTCTCTCTCTGCTTTCACTTTTTTTTGGGGGGGGGGGGAGAAACCGCTACGAGTTTCCGTGTCATTGCGTTTAAGGATCTCCCCAGAGGTCAACTAGCAGTTTACTCACACTGAATAATTGAATTAGCAAGTTGCTGTGTTTCTGAAGGCGGCGCTCGGTCGGGCTAATGTCGGATTTGTTTACGTCTGACGGTGAGGTGCAGGAAGAACAGTGTGACTCCGGAGTGGTGTAGAGATCTTCAGCTAATCACGGTGGTACCGTGCGGCTTCGTTTTTCAGAGTGTGGGCGTCTGATTAACTGTGTCGTCCCTGTCTCTGAAGGCAAGTGGAGAAAGCCTAGTAAATGTTTAATGCTTAGATGTATGTTAACAGCTGGCGTCTGTTTCACAGCAGCTGCCAATAAGAATATCAAGTGTGCGTCTTAAAGTGCTAACACGCAAAGCATGTTGTCGCGTGAAACGTTGATACAAGCAGATCTCGTGATCAGACAGGAGAACGCACATCAGTCAACACCTGACGCATCTACATATTGAACGCTTTTACGCACCGCACTAAAGGTCAAGTTTCTGATGAAGGAAACGCATCCTGAACATTGTATACGCAGGCATCAAGCAAACTTTTGGATCAGATGGCGGCGTGCTGCAAACAGGCTTTCCTTTACGAACCGGAGGCAGCTGAGTGTTTGACAGGGCTCAGGGAGGCGTGTTATTTAATCTGCCGGCGTGATGGAAGCGACTCTCCGTCTGCCCGCCTGTAATGGCAGCATGTCGCCCCGAGAGCCAGTGGCATGGCGCAGCCCGTTAATGTTATGCTTAATGAATTTCCAGAAAGGCCAGGGGTAATTAATGTCATTTTGAAGCCTCCTCGCTCTGCTGTTGTCTTTTGGATTGTCTCTGCTCAACGCCATCAAACCAGCCTAGGTTTTGAAGTGCAGCAGATTTTTAGCTGTTGGGAATAGATGGGGGTGGGGATGGGGTGGTGCTTTCATGGTTTATTTACCGTACGCATGGTTGGCGTGCAAAACTCTACACGCTCTATTAAAGGTTAGGCTGCCTAGTAAAGCGCAAAGTGCCTAAATGAGGGCTTAATTGTGTCCCTGTATAGAGTGTGCGCTTTGTTTACAAGAATGTACGCTCCTTCTTGGCACCTCGGCTGTAACAATAGATACTGTAACTACAGACGCCTGCTCATCGCCTGGGAGACGGGGCACAGGTCAGACCACAAACAAGACAGACCGGAGAGACGTGCGAATTCCAGCTGCGTGGAGACGGAGATCAAATTCCGAATCCAGAATCAGTCCCGAACGATCCCGACCGAGGTTTTGAAGCAGGAACGCTGCATTCTTTCTATGCGGAGTGTAAATCTTCGCAGCTCGTTGATGAGGAACAGTTGGGGTAATTGGAGCTGATATTTTTAATAAGGCCTGAAGAAGCTTGAGTGTTTTTTTTTTTTTTCTTTCCCCCCACATTGTAATACTAAGGGGGAATGGAGACATGTTTATTCAGCATTGTGAAAGCAATAAAAAGAAGCCGAGCTGTCACAGGCACTGCTTTCTCCACTCGTATGCTAATAGCGTTAAAGGCAAGTGCGAGCAAATCAGTAGCCCGAATGCCTGGGACAAGCAGATTTCACGTCTCGGCTATTAGTTTTTAATTTGTACTTCCCTGGTGGACAAGAAGATTTAACAACAAGATAAAATCCTGCTTTCAACTTAACTCAGAAGTGAGAATATTTTGACCTCTGTGTGTTCAAGCTAACTGTGATGAGTAATGCATCCTTACCTCCTCAAACGGTACACGTTTTAGATTTAACACCAAATTCTTGCATATACAGGATAACTCCTTCACTTGCCGGACTCGGAGTTGAGGAGACCAAATAGGAATTGCGAGCTGAAGGGCTCGTCTTTGGGTTTTCCTTGTCGGAGGTCGTGAAATTACAAGTTAGGCTTTATATGTGAAACAAAAGATGTTTATGCTGAAAACGCGTTACTTTTTTTTGCGAAGTGACGTACTTTATAGTGCGAGCTACTCCTTTACTAGAAAATAAACAGGACTTAAATATCTTTAGCATGCAGTGTAACTGGACACAGGGGGCGCTAAATGATGAACGTCATTTCTGTTAGTCTGCATTAACACCCTTAACTAGCTGACAAACCTGACACTAATTAATACTTTACTTTAGCTACCACTTCTTAGGCAAGTCAGTGAGGTTTCTGGAGAACCAAAACCTCGGACCGGGCCGCACGCTGGAGCTTTTATTTGCCAGGTGGCCTAGCTAAAACATTTCTTAATTATGTGTTTGATTGTGTTAGCCTCGCTACGGACCGTTCTTGATCACCTCTCTATCCACATTTCTTATTAGGCTGTAGCGAAGATATTCTGAAGCCACTTAATCATAATCTGCTCCGAGTTGTTTATATCACAAGCTGTGCCAACATTCAGTTCACATTAACAGCTCAATGTTGGGGGTTTATTTTGGTAATTTTTGTATTTGCAACCTTATAGCCTGTTTTCCAACAGCCGAGCACATTTGAATCCTTCACCTTCGACTTTTTTTATTTTTATTTATTTATTTATTTATTTATTTATTTTTTAGATGAAAGCACCTGGAAAAGCATTTTTCTGTTTTTAGCGTAAAAAAAAGAAACCGAAAAGGTCTGAAGGTTTGAGAGGCGCGCTGTCGAAACAGTTGCTCTGAATCCGGTTTTAGTGAGTAAACATTTAATGTAAGCGCACCACGGTTTTATTTATGCATTAAATCTGCTGTTAGCGCTGAATTATACATTAGGCTGTAAATAATGCAGGAGAGATTCCTCAATGATTACTGGCACGCTGTGAATAGTGCGTTTGCTAATCTTTTGCTCATTGATCTTCGCCATGCGCTAACGCTAACCAGTTCTGGGGCACTCTTCCTGGCGGATGCTGAGGGTATTGTTTTTCTCGAGGTCAGACACGGGGACTGTTGAATCTATTTCATTTGTATTATTTTTGTCAGTGTGGAATGAGCCGGCAATTATGCTAGAGGTAAGAACTTTTTCCTCGTCCTTTGGTGAGAAGTGAAACGCCGACTGCAATTAGATCAGCTTCTGCAATTGGAACAGCTTGATCCTCTCAGAGGTCACCCACATAATTATTGTCACACAGCATTAACTAGTTTTGCTTTTCACTCTCACAGTTAGCGACCTCCGTCTTGACGCCTACATCTGAACAGAAATCATAAGGCCTCCTGGCACCTTGGGTTTGATCTACTTCATTTGTCATTTATACGTAGGAATAATTAGAGCGGCGGCGCGCTACGCCCAGGGGAGCGCTAAAGCTTACGACCTTTCTGCTCCCGTAGAGATGAGGCTCGAGACCAAGCAGCCTGGAGAGGAAGTTGTTATTAAGAAAATAATGGCTTTGACAAGTTCAGGATTAAATTGTAAACAAGCGACGTGATGGATCAGTACTCGGCGAGGTAATTGATTTTAGTGTCTTTGCCGAGCTGTAGTAGCTGGCTTTAATTAACGGGATTGAGGTTAATACCGCTTTGATTCTCCAGACCTTTAGTGTTTGTGTGCTTTTGTTCACCGAGACCGGAATTTAACCTCCAGCGTCTGTGAGGAGATTTTCTCCAACTTGACTTCTACTTTACATCTGCATGGTGGTGATAGAATGTACCTCTGTAATAGAGGTGTCATGAAATGTTTAATACTCCTGATATCTGAATCTGGATTTAAAACTCCTTGCTTTTGTTCACTGCTTGCTTTCTTTCTTTCTTGAGTTCTTGCGTTCGTTCTTGCACTGTCGTCATGATCTGTGAATTCTGGCTCTGATAGTTCCTCGACCTCGGCTACATCGTGTGAGCACAAGAAACTTTCCCTTTGCATTCCTGCTCACCCAGTTATTATATTTGTTTACACCTGCCTGGTCTTTTATCTAACCACTCTAACCATCTAATCCCAAAATATTATCAAATCGTTAGGCTAATTTAAACCACCTTGATCCGGACCAGGCGGTTACTAAGGATGAATAAGTAAACACTGTAAATGAATCAGACAGCGCTTTGTTTGTCCTACGAGGTTCATATCTAACCACACACTCACGCCCGCATGAAAGTAAAAAACCTGAAATCCCAGTCCTGATGCACACCTCCAGGCTCAGCCAGATGCCCTGTGAACCTCTCTAGCAAATTTTCATCAGTCAATCAATAGCGTGACTCCTATTCGTACCTGTATCTGTTTAGAAGACATTCTGTTCATTCCGAGTATTTTAGGTTTTGTCCCTAATCTCCAAGATCTTTTCTGTTCTCGCGAGTACAGAGGAGGGAGGCGGGGGAGGCGGGGAGCGCCACATGTGGAGATTTTGGAAGGGGCTCGGTGGGTCTGTGCTTTCATCGAGTGGCTTCATCATCACAAAACGAAAATCATACTCTATTGTGGTAATACACAGCTCACCCACTCGAGCTGCCATTTACCTCAGCGGTGCAGTAGAGCATTTGCATTTTCACTTGATAGGGCGCTCCCTCAGGGCTAGTGGAGAGGGTTTAGTGACCATTGAAAGCTACCAGGCTTGTGCTTATCAAATTTCAACCAGCTTGTGAGTAGTGGCTGCTTAGCTGTAAAGTGTGTGTGTGTGTGTGAGAGAGAGGGAGAGAGAAAGAGGGGGAGGGAGAAGGAGAACGAGAGTGTGACACATTGATCTAAACACACTGAGACTGGATTACTGTAAGCAGGTTAGTAGAGTTTTATAGCAATTTTTTTTAAGATTGTATAACAGGATGTAGTAATAAAGCTTAAGTTATTCGCTGTGGCTGTAAATAACACTTCACCAATGAGTAAGCTCTTCACTAGATCTCTGCATTGTGTGCTTTTGAGCTCTCACCTCACAGGCTTTTTTTTTTTTTTTTTTTTTTTTTTTTTTTTATTCCGGTGCTGGAATTCAGCCGACTGGCTCCGAGCCGTTCCCCGCCAAGCCTAAAAAAAGAGACGTTTTTGTTCTCCGTCCAAGAATACCTGTGCAGTACAGTAGGTCAACCCTAGGAGCTTTTTGAAGCATGCCGAGTTCACTGGAGCTGCATTCACACCCAACAGTAGCCACCCACAAGGCCAAGGCACAAAAGCGTTTCATCATTCTCCACTTCACCATGCCAGAGTCTCTCTCCAAACACAAGCAGCAGCTACAGCAGCAGTGGCACTTCTTAAATTCGTGTTTGATTAGGGATCATTTCCATGTCAGCACAGAGCAAATCAGTTTTGCTTTCAGACTGAGCTGAGGAAAGAGTGTGACGGGGGAAGGGTGTAGACAATTTCATAAATAAAGGAAGCCTGGCTTTGGAGATGTGCATAATATCTCTATTGTCTGGATGCAAATTTGGGCCAATCCTTTTGATCGTTAACTGGCTAGAAATCCTCAATGTGAACATTAATGTGAATGATAAACCAGTTGTGAATAAACCTTTAACCAGTAGCATTAACAGTAATCATGTCCATTATGGGTGAGTGGTATGACAAAAATATCACGATACCACGATTCTCGAAGGTGTTTCTGTGATTAATTGATGATGTAAAGCTTAATGCTCACAGAAAAAAAAATTATATGGTGTGTCTATATATACACACACACACACACACACACACACACACACACACACACAGTCAGCCAAAAAAATTGTGTGTGTGTATATATATATATATATATATATATATGTATATATATATATATGTGTGTGTATGTATATAAATGTAAATATTTAACACTGAATTTTTCAAACTCTTGTTAATATGCAGGATTTTAACATCCTATCCAGTTTGCAATTATTTAAAAGAGAGAGAAAAAAGAAATTGTAAAAAGACATCATGATATCTCAGGACAATGTACCGTGACATTCTATTTATATTGTGATAAATCATATAATCATATCGTCCAGCCCTAATTCCTGTGCTTATGGCTGTTTTTTTTCTTTTCTTTTTTTTTTCTGTTTTTTTTTAAATAAACGCGTCAGACTTCCTTCGCCGTACATGCCGTTTCACATTAGAGCGATCACATCCTTCCTCATCTCCTTTAAATATAATAGAAGTGATTTCTCTTCTTGATATGTCTAGGAATAGGATTTCCTTCAGGAGCCAGCTCTAGTTCTGGCTTGCACTGATTAAAGGAACACTTGTAGATTATCTGTTAGAAACGTGTGTGTGTGTGTTTCATAGGGTGGAAAGGAGCCAGGCAGGAGAGATTTGGATTGGTAAATGCTTATCAGCGTGGTATGAGCCGGCACTCTGCAGGGATAAATATTTAATGACAGGGAAGCTGAAATAGAACCGTAACAGACCACTGGTGAGAAATGGAGTCACTATTTATACGCCACTCTTTGCCTTAAAGTAATGGCATGGCAAAGGAGCCCAAGGTTATTAGTGCACCTGAGATTAGCTGTTGATGCCTGTGAGGAATCAGCTGGTGTTCGTGCTCATTTGGCTGCATGTCGGCTTTACACTTGAAGGTTGCACAGCAAAAACCCAACAGGACAAGGTGATATGACGATTTAATGTTCATAGCACGATAAATTATATTACAGTACACTTCTAAGACATCGCAGGTGTTGTGGTGTCTTTTTATAGCAATTAAAACAGACTGATATCGATGTCAAATGTCCTATTAAAGGTTGAATATCTGTACAGGTTAATTTTTTAGAACAGCAGCTCAGACAGTCATGTCAGCTGAAACTCAAATCACAGGTCTTTGTTAATGCTCAGTATAGTTTCCATAGTAACAGCTTATTCACAAAGATTTGTATGGTGGACACTCCACATAAGCTTAGTAATAGAAATGCACCATTATTAAACAAAGAAAAAACATCATTTGATGCGGTGTAGTTTCTGGAAGATGTTTGCTCAACTTTTGTGGAAGGAGTCTCCGGTTTCAGTGTTTTGTAACTGAGTCTTTGCGAAGTCGGTGGAACAAACTTGAATTAGGAAATGTTCCATCACCTTAAACGTAATTATAAACTGATAAAAGTGTGATGTGGTGTTCTTTAGTCAATAAAAAGCTGAAAAATCACTGTGGTATAAGAGGAATAAAACTGGGTCTGTGGTAGCTCAGTGGTTAAGACATTGGACTAGTGATCGGAAGGTCGTGAGTTCAAATGCCAAATGCCACTGCTGGGCCCTTAACCTTCACTGCTCACTTGTATAAAATGTATGTATGTAAGTCGATCTGGATAAGGGCATCTGCCAAATGACATAAATGTAAATGCAAAACAATTCAGGAAAATAACCAGCTCCTGGGTGGTAACAACCACAGCATCGCTGATTATGTTTTGATAACGGCATGGCTCGTCATGTTCTGTTTCTTACATTTCACTGAACTCGGGTTATTATTTCTTTTTAGAAATGCAATTCTGTTTTGCTTGCAGTTTATCAGCCATCATAGAACTGCCATCAAGTGATATGATATTTTTAACATTTCTCTCACCTACTCTATTGTTGTATCTTGGAAAAGTTCATGTTCTTCTGGTTCTCTCTGTTGCCTGGTCTAGCATCGCTGCTCATTGTTGTTAGCAACACTAATGGCTCTTAATGCTCATGCTGGCTGTCATCTGGTTTTACTCAGCGCATGTTTTTGTTTAGCCCCTCAGGGACCTCCAACTATATGAAGCTGTTACGTATTACATCAGAGTCACTACAGTATTGCTTAGTCATTGATTCATCATGCTATTGGCTGCATGATTAGCTGGCTCTGTGTACCTTGCATTACCTCGGATGTCTCCGTTCCCCAGTCCCTGGCTCCGAGTCAGTACATGAGCCTGCTCTCGTTCTCTGGCCAAGTCGAAAACGGGGCTTTTCCGCGCTCCCTCTCGCACTCGATTGCTGTTTAGACCGATTTCTGTGTGAGCAGACAGGTTGCAAATGCTGCACGCTCTGCGTGTTAAATGAACACAATGGATTACATTGTGGACAGAATGTTTCCATTGTGAAGACGCAGCTTTTCCCAGGCACTTCCGAGCGGCCTGCTCGGGTTACACATTTGTTTTTTTTTGTTTTTTTTTGCGGCCAGTTCACACAAGGGCTGAGATCAAATGCGCTCTTAGCTCAAATCTAATTTGCTTGGAAGTGAGTTGGCAATGCCAATCAGAGGTTATTAACAACATTGCTGGTGACTTTTTTTAGTTGTTAGGATTCCCATTGAAGTTAATTGCAGTCATTTGGTTTTCAAGATTGGATTTTTTTATTTGCTCCTGAGGCACGATTGGGGCGATGTGATGTGATCGGTGTCTAAATTCCTCTAGTGTGTGCCTTATATTCTGCTCTGGTGTATATGGTAGAGATAATCACACAAGCTTAATATTGCGATTAAGGTTGCGTGATTGTTATTGTGATTTCTTTTATTAATAATATATTGCTATGTGTTAGATATGTATGATATTCCTATTTTGGGGGTGTTTTCACATTTTTAGGGCTTTCTAATACACCTATTCAGGCTTCTTAAGTTGTTAAAAAATGCTTAAAATGCCAGTATTGACGTATTCCTCAGCTTGACCGAGCGATCTTTCTTGAACTTGCCTGAACAGGTGTGGTAAATGTTTTTCAAATAAGATCAACATGATTGCAAGAAGACTGGAGGCAGAAGAACGATTGTGAGATTATAATAGGTTCGTTAAAAAGTATTAAAATGTGCCACAAAAATGCGTTCCTCCTTTAGATTGGAAATAAGCTGAAAACTTGCTGACACGACGTGGTGTTAGAAAGTTAGAAGAGGAGAATAATCATATACTTAATCATTTCCGTTAGTGTGTATTTATACACTTAACTAACCAACAATCTTGCCATATGCTATTACACTGCAGCACAGTATTGGACAGCACACTGAAGCTTGTACATGCCTGGTGGGCTAGCTGGTATATAAATTAATTATGTTATGATATTAATTACTTTGTGCCCCACTGCCCCTGCTATCATATCCCAGCACTTTCAGGTCAGAGTACTTAAATATGCTGTGAGCAATATGCTATAACGCTGTCCATTTTTTTCTAATGATGTACGCTCTGATCGGCTGATGTGATGAATCATGTGTGTACATTATTAAGGGCTCTGTTCTGCATCCATACGTCCTTAAAAATGTCAGACCTGTCTGCGTGAGACACATGGCTCTAAGCCAGCTTGATTACACGCAGCTATAACGGTCTTCCTCGAGGCTGATTAGTCATAGTCTCACAAGCCAGACATCTGCCCGTCACTACGAACTCAGATACTCGATGCGATGCAGAACCGCCTACTTTCACACGAAGAAGACACGTTATGTCTTTTATAAACATCCACTAGGTTATTTGCTGGTTACTAGGCGTTCCCAAAAAAAGACCGGCTGCTATGAAGCTCGTTGTAGTCAGTGTTCAAAAGTTTCCCTCTGGTCTGACGAACATGACGCATAGAAGTGCAGAAAGCCAGTGAGATTCCTGTTCGATCCCATTCAGAGGGATCACTAGAGGTTACAATGGCAAGGGAAAACTCCCTGAAACCACATGAGGCAGAAAACAGACCCCATCATCTGTAACATCAAACATTTTTAAGTGTCTCGAAAGTATGTTTAGTGTTGAGTATATTGTAAATAAGAGGAGTAGGCGAAGGAACGTCTTTATCATTACAGCAGCACTTCCTAGGTACATTAGGTGAGACTGGATCGTGTGCTAGGCATTCAGACCACACACCAGCTAAGAAATAGCCATAAGCTTGAGCAAAATCACAATCAGCTGTGTCTACGTAGTGCCAGCACGCATAGGAACCTTGCCATATGCCAGGATGTGCTGTTTTTGCCCACAGTGGTGACGCTAACATGGTAACACACATCAAGGCCCTTGAAATCAAATTATTGATACGGTGGAAAATGTTAGTGAGGTGTAGTTCGGAACAAAAACTGCATTTATGATGGTCTTTACGAGGCTGTAAAACTTTAATCTTAAATTCTAAGGTGTAATTCTGCAGTCTGTCTGAGTTTAGGTGGAATATTGAAACCCCTTTTTATTTTTTCCTCTACACAGAGCAGAAGTCCAATTTACCAGCGGGACTCTAAATCGAAGCCACTAAATCTCGCAAACAATAATCCTTTTTCAAGAACTTTATTGATGACAAGATTACCGAGGTGTTTTGAATGCTGAAACATGGAGCTATTTATAAAAAAACAAAACAAAAAACGTTCCAAAAAAACCCCCATCACATTCCTGGCAGTGCAGGCAGTAGGTGGGACCGACTCTGAATCCTTTGATTAAAGTGTTAAGTCTGCATCAGAGAGCACTCTGTCATGCTGTGAGCAGCGCCGAGAGGTCCGCTTTGGGTTATTCAGAGGAGACGGTGCTAAGGTGACTGGAAGACCCATTTGTCGAGGTGATTGATGAGGAGTAACTAGAAATCCATGTAAAGAAGCTATGGAAAGAAGGATATGAAAATGGGAGGCCACATTTCACATCAGACAAGCTTTTTATTATTAGTGAAAACCGAAAACAGTCACTCAGTCAATGGACTACTCATTTCCCTCGACCTGTGTGTGTGTGCGTGCGCGTGCGTGCGTGTGTGTGTCACATGAATGTGGCTCTGTGGTGAAACAGATTCACTCTGGCTGTTTGCAAGCTTAGCCATGCATGTGTGAGCTATTTTAACTTATAGCCACACAGACCTGCCCCTGGAGGCTCGATAAAGTTAAGCAGCATGTTCCTGAGCGTGAAGCCGCCGAAAAAACACAACTGGAGCACAATAACTTATTGTCATGGAACACCGTGTGCATTCTGTGTGTAATCCAGTGTTTCCCTTGGTTGAATGTATCACGCTGGCTGCTCTGGCCTTGTTGCCCATTTGGGCTGGAGATGACAGATGCTGCCAAAAGCTTCTTTTATTTTTTATTGCCAATCTTTTATTTACTTATTTATTTATTGCCAAAAAGAAAGAAAAAAATATCTTGTTTAGTGATTTGGAAAAAATCCAAATTGCATTGTTACGGCATTGTTGGCATTTTGACTGTAATGAGGGGATCATTTGTGCTTGCCATTCGCGCACTACTTAAGCTTTCCATTAGCCGTTTCCCAGCGTTGGATTTAACTTCACTTCTCCCAATCTTGCTGCTAGGCTTTGTGGTAAAACATGAGCTGTTCCCTGACCTCCTTTCCACATACACAGCGGAGGATGCGAGAGGTAATCTAATATATTACGTTTGTTGTTGTGAAATGATGGAAAAATATTCAGCCCTCTGTTTGGAGGCAGTCCGCGCTATCAGTGAGGGATCAGGTCTCCATTTCACACGCTGATAGGCCGAGTTAATCTCCCGATCGCTACTGTACGGCTTTACAAACGCTCGGCAAACTCGCTGCGCTGTGCCAGCCTGCTCGCAGGCCTCGGCGTGCTGCTGTTTTCTCTAAACAGATGCTCTCTCACATGAAAATCAGGCTGATAAAGGAAGCAGAAGGGTGCGGATATGGCTTTTGTAAGTGCACGCTGTCTGTGGGTGTGTGTTGGGCACTCTAAAACGCCCTGGCCGGTAATAGCCCTGCTCAATGCATGTTTTATGAGCTGTCCGGGGAGGGTAGTGGAGCTCTGATCCTGCTTGTTCCAGCAGCATTTTCATTACCTCTTCCAGTCCCTTTGCCCCTCCTTGTCTGCTCCCTCCAAGGCAAGGAAACGATCTGAAATGATGCTTACAGTGCCGTCTGCATGGACCGTGTGCCCAGACAGGCAATTCAGAACCGTAGGTTTATTTTGTCCCCTTTTCATCCCCAGCCTGCTTCCCTGTTTCGGCAGGTTGCTGTAAACAGACATCACGAGACACCTATCAGTGACACGACTGCATCTTCCGAATCCTACAGGCCCCGTCGAGTCTCCTGCTCCGTAGTAATCGGAAATAGCATCGCGGTTCAGTCCAGCCTCCCAGTTTCATATTTATATCCGTCGCTGTGTGGCCTTGCGCAGACGAGAGCGGATAACGAAGAGGGTGTTATCCCTGGCAGACTGCGGCCTCTTAAAGGGACGCAGTCTGCGGTTTGGAGCGAGCACAAAAAGAAAGGTGGCACATCCAGAAACAAAAGCCTCTCCTAATTAGAGGTAATGCCATCCTGCGGTATCCAGGGCGGAGGTGCTTTTGGCCGAGCCGTTAGGCGTGTGTCTGAATGCAACACTTGTTCTTCTGGGCCATCTGCCGCCAGTCGCTCGGGCTTTTAAATAAATAAATAAATAAATAAATAAATAAAGGAGACACCAGCTAGCTAAATAATATAGTCAGAAAACGATTTGCTACCCTGACCTACCGGGATTACTCGTGGAAGCTAATCATCTTGAAGCTCCTGTGCTTTATGGTGCTGCTTTTTGCATAGAGACAGTGAGGTTACTCTAGATCAGCATTATCTTTTTGGACTAAAGAAACTCAGCTTTTTATTTATTGTGCTTTAGAGTGAGTGTTTGTATGCACACTAACTGTATCAGGAGTGTGAGGCTGCTTTAGCGGGTAATGTTAATATCCCTGTCTGTGCATGAGATGGATTTAGACAGTGACAGCTGTGTTTATGCACCATTGATTTAGTATTGATTGTACGTGCTGGGGGTTGTGGATGAGCCGTGCTCAGATCTGCTGCACACTTAATGAGCATTATCTAGCAAGGGGAGGAGCCAATACTAACAGCTCCCCGCTAACAGCTCAGTTAAACCCGCGCACACTTCCTGCACTGGCTTTATACATCTGCTGTGTGCATGGCCTCCAAGATCATCTATTCTAATATCACATCACTGTGACACTTTGAAGCTTGTCAGTACTTTAGTTGTTCGAGAAATAAGCAACGGCGTAAAACACCGCCTTTATTTAATAACTGTATAAGCATAGAAATGAAAATGACCAAAAATTTGTGCTCCCATTTTCCCTAGGATCAGTACCATGTGTTGGGCTTAATGGCAGCTACAGTAACAGATTTCATCTCACTTTCTCTAAACACCTTGTTGGAATGAGTGAGATGATTTCATTTTGAATGAGCTTTGAATTAGCGACGTATTCATTATGAAAGCACTGCATTCAGCTAATGTGATAATTGACAATAGCACAAATTTCTGTGCTATTCTGTGGCCACCTGCAGCCTTAATCTGTGAAGAAATCGCTCTGTTAAACCGCCATTTTTAAAATCAAGGTTTGGTTTATGCATTTTCTCTCTGACTAACAAATCAGGTCATGATCTTTTTCACCGTTTTTAAATGCACCATGCCAACATATTCAACAGTGATTCATATCGCTGTACTGATAGTTAGCAATGAGCTACTGATCACCCTGGTTACAAATCTGTTCAGTATTGTGTTGCTTAAATTTAATAAACATGTATATTAGCTACTTATTTCTTATAACACATCTGAATCTAAAATGAATAAAACGTTTTTACGCAGGCCCGTGTTTCTGCATCTGCAACTCTGTAAAACAAGATGAGTCACAGAAATAAGTCACAGATTGATGATTGGTACTTCATAACGGCTCACGTTGTGTGTTTTACATCAGTGTTCTTATCAGTGGTGCAGATTAAGGGGTTCTCCAGCATCCAGTCTGTGATAACACACTCCAGAACTGGACTGTTAGAGAGAAGGGAGAGTGTGTAGCTCTCAACAACGCTGCCTACTCTCAGACAAACAGGCTAGTCTGAGTGCTCAGACCACACACACACACACACACACACACACACACACACACACACTCACACACACAGAGCCTCAGTCTCTCTCAGGTATTACAGTATAAAATGAAGTTGCTCTCAGCCTGATAATAGACACATGCGCTGATGGGAAGCATAGCCCTCGGGGGGTTCGGCTGCTTGGAGGAAGAACACGCATACACTCATACTCTTATATACTCCCACGAGCACCAAGCTTTTAGCCGCCGCTTTACTGGCTCGGCAAAGCCACTGCCGAGATTGTTTGCGTGCAATTAATAACCTTGAATCCAACCTTGAGAGTTTTTAGTCACGTGCTTGCGCGAAGACGTCTGAAATAGATTTCGGTTTGATATTCACTGCTTCAGGTTCAGAAATCATCCAGCGTGAATGAAATATCCCAGCTGTGTCCTTTTCCGTCCTCCAGGTGCTCCAGCGTTCATGCTTATGAATGAGAGGTCGCATAAACCGCAGCTCCTAAGCACACAGTGTAAATAGGGAAAGGTCAGGGGTTCATGTTGTTTGTACACCACTGGTGAGAGTGGATGTTCAGTGGGGGAGGTGTGCGTCGGTGGGGGAGAGCAGCTCCCTTGGGGGCCGGTTAAGGAGGAGTTTGCTTAGTCATGCGAGGCAGAGGCGCTACACAATAAAGAAGAAACCGTTGTTTCCTTCAGAAATGATCAGAGAGTGCAGAAAGCAACAGTGATAAAGATGCAGTTTAGAAAAAGCCCTATTCGGATTGGACTAGCGTATCCGGAGTATCCCTAGGATTTTCGGCCTGTACGGAATGGTCATGTAAGGATTTTTTTTGTCAGGCTGAGTGTGTATATGTTTGGAAAGATTACACCGGTTTTACCTTCTAAAAGTAGAAATAACCCAGGTGATATACTGAATATCCCATCTGTAATAACATGTAGGTAAAGACTCCATGATGTCCTGAGAGATTTTGTACACTTCCGTCAGTATAAAGATACAAGCGCTCGCTCTGTTCTGACATCTTCCACTGAAACCAAAATGAAAGCAAGTATTATGGTCATGTGACCCACTAATTTGTCTGACAACACATGCTTATAATAATGGTAAAAAAACAACAAAAAGCAGTTGTATTAAAGTGAGCTGCACGTATTATTCTCAGGTGTACTTTGTGAGGACACGCTGATCCCTGTGGTTTATACAGAGATTGCTAATCACGTGCGAGTCATCCATCATTACCAACATCCTCCACCAGCGATTCTTAACAGATACATAGCCGGAAATCTTTTCTCATCCAAATAGTTCTTTCGAAGAGCTTGATCTGTTTTCCTAAGCTTTTCATTTTGAAATATCCATAACATTTATCCACTGACACATCCAGACAGGTCTTGAGCACGCAGCTTCAGTTTACAGCCCGGGTTACAAAAGTGACATTTTAAAGCGGCGATGTGTTCCTGTGCTGTTTGAGATTCTCAGTAAACACATGTCGCAAGAAGCACTGTGAGTCACAGGGTTGCATACGAGAGATCCTCTGCTCGGGATTGTAGTGGGGGGCAGTGAAGTGGTGCCTTTGTGTTGCTTTTCACTGCCTTTGAATGATTGCTGGTGTTGTGTCTTTTATACTGGACCTCTTCTTTAGTCTCACCATTGTAGCTCTTCGCCCGATGAGGTAAGCTGACAGCATTCATTACAGTTCTGTTTTGTGTCTGCCATTGTCACGAGCTATAGAAAGCAAATTGAATATGGACTTTTTTTGTCTGATAAATTCAAGCGCCCCCCAGCACCAGCTCCAGCACCAGCACTCAGCCACCCCCACTTGCAGATAACGCCGCTTAATCTTGCTTTCACAAGACGTAGCCAAATCATACGAGAGCATTTTGCAGCTTTCAATCCGCTCACAAAGCCCATCTAAATCCTTGCCAGTCATACTTCTAGCATCTCATAATTCTCAGATGGAAAACTCATTTGTTGCATCTGGGACCGCCAAAAATTTGCATCCTTTTTGCCAGGGCATGAAGCAAGCTCGTGATTGGCACTAGCACTTGACCTGTGATCTTATTACTTTTTTTAATAAATGGCAGGACATGTACTTTGCTTGCCATAGGTCTGCCGGAGATCACGCGTCTGTGGGAGTAATGCACGAGAGACTCGGGATGAATAAAGCACAGCACTATGAAAGAGTTATGTTGGAAAAAAGGAGTGCGTTTGGTAATAGAGCCCTGCTGTGCGCCCATTGTGGGGTGATGTGTTAATAGAGAGAGTGCAACATGGTGGTTAAGAGGGCGAGGAGGTCTAATTTCTCCACTGCTCTGAGGGAGGAACATATTTTTATTTAAAACCTCCTGGCTCACACCCCTTGACTTCATAGCAGTAATGGAAATGGTAAAATAGGTGCTGTAGCCCCTGAAGCCTATTCACTGGCTTTCACAAATGGCTGGTTTTGCTCTATCCCCTCCCCCATCACTCTTTCTCTCTTTCTCTCTCTCTCTCTCTCTCTCTCTCTCTCTCTCTCTCTCTC
>JAQQZR010000015.1:8421185-8451291 GCA_030068235.1 Notoglanidium macrostoma | reverse complement strand
CTAACCTCACTATCACTGATGTGTATAAGTGAGTCTCTCTCTCTCTCTCTCTCTCTCTCTCTCTCTCTCTCTCTCTCTCCCTCTCACACACACACACACACACAGACACACACACACTCCCTTCCTCCCTTTTCCATTAAGACAGCTGCTATCTTTCAAAGGGTCCTGCTCCACTGATTGATGCGTAATGGCTTCAGGCCTCACCTGCCCCTCAGCATGTTATTCATCTGCGAGCTCCACGTAAGAGCACACTGATAACTGCGTAATTGGTCCTGGTCAAAATTTGGGCTGCACGAGGAACCAGTGTGTCGTTTGTAGTGGTGATAGAACAAGGGTCATCGATTAGATTTAACCTCGGGACAAATGCTCGAGGACCAAATACAGCTCGGGCCCCACTAAAACTACTGCTTAAGCACAAAACGTCAGACTGTTGTTTATTACTGCAGTGCTGATAGAGATGTTGCGCTGCTCCTCACTACCAGTTCTCCTCACTTATATTCCACCTCATAGATGTCTTTCCAAATTTCAGTCTCACAGGAGTCCTCTTTTTGAGTCTAATTGCTAACGAGAGCAGTGTGTTTTCACTCTGCTGTATTTCTACCATGTGCTGTGTTTCTAAGAATATCGAATATGGTATTTGTATTCTGCAGTATACAGCCTGTAGCCTTATAAATGCACTCTAGCGTCAGTTAATATTCAAACGGACTTCTTCATCGTGGTACAGTGGTAATGCATGTGTATAATCATCTGGTAGAGAGTTTGCATACTTGACATGTGCTGTGTTCGGTTTAAGCATTTGTTTTTATGCTTTCTTGCACTGGAGTAATAAATATAACATGCAAATATCTGTTCTGAAGTTCTAAACATGCATTAATCCACCAAGATTTTTACTTTTATGTTCTTTTAACACCTTCAATTGTGCAAGGCCTGGTGTAACAAGCACTTTAATTGAGTGTACTTGAGCGAGAGAGCGTGGCTTGTGTATACGTTTCAGAACAGTCTTCAATACTTTACCCTTTCTACAAATTCCTGACTGCAGGGTGTGCATCGAGGCTATAGAAAACTCACTCTCAGTCCCACCTGAAGAACACGGCCGGAAAAGCATTTTGCTGGGTTTTTTTTTTTTTTTTTGGTTAGTGGATGAATATAAATGCATTTTACTCAATCTGGTTTTAAGGTGTAATTTTATAAAGCAAATTGTGTTACATATATTGTCTTAGTTCAGTTTCAGTTCTTTTTTTAAAATTCGCTCCTCAAATCTTTATCTTAAACTATAAATAGACTTAAACGAAGACGCCATCACTTTTCTACCTAATCTGTATCTACCACATGTCTGGTGCGTTTGTGATTACCAACAGGAAGAAAGGAAAAGAGATTAATTCTACATAGTAGTAATGGCAAGGGTCACATCAGTAAAGGTTTAAAATGTTCAGCTACATAACGCAAATTTAAATCAGTGACTTTTACTCTAACAATAAAGGCGTTACGGCGAGACAAGGGCCAGTGGAGGTCTTACTAATGCTGATGGTATGTTGCTTTGTCCAACATTCAAAGTAATTCTAGTTAAAATGTTGTGCTATGCATGCACTGTTAGACTTCTACAAATAACTGGAAAAATTTGTCTCACCTTTGCAAGAATTCATTAAAGATATAAAGCTTGATTTAACTGAATAAATGAATAAAGTTGTTCTACAAAAATATGCACAAATGTCGAACACCCCAGCAACATGCACTGTTAATCAGTTTTAAGTAAACAGATTTTTTTTGTCCCGCTTTTCTCGAGTGATTGGAAATGTGTTCGTTGTCCATGGTGGTCAGATTATAGGCTGCAGATTTGGTAGGTAGTGAGGAGTTCAATTGAAGTGTATTTATTTACAAAAAAGCATCGTCAGGTCATTCAGTGAAAAATGGCCATGAGACAAAAATCTGCACAGTAGGTAATGAATCGTCATCCTGAGTTCACACACACACACACACACACACACACATTCTGATCTAAAATGGCGATGGTGTTTTGTAATGCTGTTCTTATGTAGTCAAGTCTGTGTTAAAATGCAGCTGTGGGACTTCAGTCTCTGAAGTCTCCTCTCGTAAATCGTAATGTTGCAAAACATTTCTTTCACTTGATCTCGCTTGATGTGTCGGAGGCTCTGTGGTTAGCCTAAAGTATAAGTGTGTGAGCTTGTGTGTGTGCGTGTCAGCCAGCCGGCGGTCAGTGCGGTAGCTCATCATTAGGTGATTAATCCGGCCGTGACGATAGTGTTTGTGTTGAGGATGACGAGGAGAGCAGCTGCCCTGTCAGTTGGCGTCTACTGTAGAGATGACAGGCTGCCTGTTGACGAGCAGAGTTGTCAACCGCGCCACTCTGCCTGCCAAAACCTTTTTTTTTTTTAAACCTTCTCAGTAACACGCATCTGATTTTGGCAAATGACCCAGTTCTTTCCTTCTCTGTCTCCTCACATTTCTGGATTCACCCCTGGCAACATTTGAGCACGTACATAATCCCATCCTCACATGCTCCTCGCAGGAGCCTTGGAACCTGTGATATCTTTTGTACATTTTTCGGGCCTGAGAGCCACAGACACTTGAAGGTTTTGATCTGATTGGCTGTTTGTATTTCTCTATATACAGAGTTCTCTGTATGCAGTTTTATGGCGCAAGATAGAGTTACTGGATTTTGAAAAAAAAAGGTCATAGCGTCTCCTCTTTAGAAGTTATTCAAGAGCTTGGAGATAGTGGTGAGTAAATGAGATCGCCTCGCCTTTTTTGCTGATGGGCTGTGAGAAAAGGTCGTCTGTGTTGTCAGTGAAACGGCCTCTTTCTGTGAAGCTAGGTGAATTTTGGCCACGTTTGGTGCCAAAAAGTGTCAGACTCCCTCCTAAAAGAGGGCCAGAAGTCTGACTTGAGAGGCTGTGACATACAAGATTGAAGTTGTTGCTTTAAAGAAAGCAGTGAGTACACTTGGGTCTGCACAGCTGTTCCATGCACTGGTTTGTTTTTCTTTTTTTCCCCCCCCAGTGTTTTTTTTTTCTTTGTTCAGATGATTGATCTTTATTTTTATGAGTGTTGACTGAAAAGAGGGTAAGAAGCAGTGAGCATTTCAGTAAAGCTTGTAAAAACGGGATTTGGTCCGAAGCTGTTTTCTGCCTGGAGATTGTAGCCAGGTTCTGTTCTCCATGCCTGTCTCTTCTGATTTGCAGTGCTGAGCTCTACACTAGGCTGACTGAGGCAGCTTGTTCTGACCCACACATGACCAAAAACCATTGAGCCTGAAGTTCACAAGGGCCGCTGGTCCAGCTTAGACCCTGCCTCAGAGCATTTCCAAGTTTGATGTAGGGGCAAAGCAGTCCACCATGGCTTGAATACGGAGATATCGAGAAGCTCCGTGCACCTGTTCTCCTGTAAGATGCGCAATGGAGGCTGTTTGAAGACGGTGCTGCCGGGAGCGCTCTTTAGGTCACTGGGAAAACAATTGGCCGCCTCTCAGCGTTCGGCAAAATGAACTGGGGAATAGAGCAGGCAGCTTGAAGTTTGTGTTCTTTTTGATATAGCTTTGCTCGGAGCTCTCCTGAGGCTAGGCAGTGCTGCGGTGGAGGAGATTGCCCATTGATGTTCCTCTCTATTCTGAGCAGCTGCGCTGTCTAGTGCCTCTGATTGATTCTGAAGATTGCATGTCTATTAATAAGCCGTTTTTTCTAGTGGCTTTCACCTACGTTGAGAGTCTCTCATGGTAGCAACGAGTGTGATGTTCGTCAACGATGATTCAAGATGTGTAGCATTTCAGGTCTAAATAGCATCTCTCTTTTTCTCTCTCCAGCTCTCCTGAAACCCTGGGGTTGTTGGTGTGGCCGAATTTTCCCTGGATTTGATTGGTAAATTCAGAAGACTGAAGCCCAGGCTCACAGTCTACCTTTCACGGAGGCCCAGCCGTGAGAGGACAGAGGAAGGCACGTGGCGAATCATGACCGCCGACAAAGAGAAGGACAAGGAGCGGGAGCGCGACCGGGAGCGCGACCGGAGAGAGAAGGCGCGAGAGTGCGAGAGCTCGAGGCCACGCCGCAGCTGCACGCTGGAGGGCGGCGCCAAGAACTACGCCGAGAGCGAACACAGCGAGGACGAGGAGAACGAGGCGGCCGGAGGCACCGCCGCTCCTGAGGAAGCCACTAAGAAAAGCAAGAAGAAGCTGCCGAAGAAAAAGTCGCGCTACGAGCGCACCGAGACCGGCGAGATCACCTCCTTCGTCACAGAGGATGACATCGTCTACAGGCCTGGTGGTAAGAGCTGTTTAAAATCGAGCTCTGGCTCCGGTCAGGGCGACAGTTCCACAATAGTGCTTGTCACTTCATCTGCTAAACACACACCCAACATTTTTAAGGTATTCTTCTCGACCCGGTAAATACAGTCCCGTTTGGTTTTAGAGAAAGCCGAGTGCGAGTTTGATTTGGCTCCCTATGGGGAAAGAATGTGTTCGATAATATTATGCTAACATAACTAATATCCTTGCATTAGCATACCACAAGTGGATAACTCCTGCCTCAGTAGACATCACTCATAAAACTAACATGTAGATGAAAAGGAATGCATTTGTATTGGCTACCAGCGACGGTAATGGGAATTTATTCCAATGTGCTCGATGAGAGAATGATATTAAGCATGCCTGCAGCATGTGACGTTATTTCTCAACATGCCTCACACCTTTTTTTTTAATGCACCAATGCACACGTTTTTATTTCCTCTAGTTAATGTGAAATGGGTCTTTATTATGCGCTGTGTTTGTCTAATTGGCAGCAGTAACCTCTGTCTGTAATCACGGCCTCTTTCACTTACTGTTTGTAAATTGCTTTTACATGCAATGCTAAGGGGAAATGTCAAAGCTGTAGTGAGGGGCAGCCATTGTGTGTGTGTGTGTGTGTGTGTGTGTGTGCGTGCGTGCGTGCGCTCCCTGTAGACTTAAATCATCCCTGCCATGTCTTTCATTTACCTAGCAGCAACAAAAGGTCAAGTAGAAGTGCGCTAGCAGTGCATAGTTATTTAAAGTTAAGACAGTGAAAATCATAGCCAGTGTGTAATTTCAGCCCTTTTCCTGCTCCCACATTATACCACCTCCCCACGCGCGCGCACACGCACGCACACACATTCAGCATAATATGCTCGGAGGCATTATCTGTGGAAGGTCCTTGAAAGCGCTGTCTGCCCTAATGAAGCCTCGATTCTGACACTGACGCAGCGCCCTGTCAGTTCTCTGTTTGCTAGCCTAGACAATAGCAGGTTCTCTTCATCTCCATGACAGACAGGCAGGAATAATAAATACACCATGTTCAGGATATATACAAGGATATGATGTCACACATTAGGGATGTCAACCGAGGCGCCTATAACATTGCATTATCTGTTGGAACCAACCATCTCCTGAAAATGAGTTGCACTCAATTTCCTGCTCAGGAGCTGCTTTCCTTTCCATACACCACTTTCGAGACATGATGCTGCGCCCGTGTGCGGGTGTGTTACAGTAGCAGGTATTGTTCAAGGCTCTGAACTACAGAATCAGCGGTCATTTGGTGCAGCCTCATTGCAGTCAGATTTGGGTGGCTTAAGTAAGCACAAAGCCTGGCCTGGATTAAGCGCAGCTAAATGTTAAATCCTTTTATATTTGTCTAGTGGCACACAATATGTAAAACTGACCACCCTTGGAGAGTGTATTAAGCAGGCTGAGAGGCATACGGGGGGGGGGCAAAACATGGCATTAATTGCTTTTGTTACTCGAGAGGGAGACTAACAAGCGTGTATGAAACTGGATAATATTAAAAACACTGAAAGCGTAGACATCTGTGTGTCACCATCAGTTTTTTTCTTTCTCTGGCTTAGTGCGCATTGATTGGGTTGCTGCTATGTTGTTTCAGTGTTTAATGTGCTTCTGTAGAAAGAGATGGTAGCTCTCTCTCTGTGTGTGTGTGTGTGTGTGTGTGTGTGTTTGTGTGTGTGTTTGTGTGTGTGTGTGTGTGTGTCAGAGAGAGGGGGTGGGTGGTGTGGAGCTTCTGGTGCATTTGTATGTGCAGGACCGAGCAGGCCAGGCAGCACAATCGATCGCCTCTCTGAGTGGTCCTCCTGTGTCCAGGCTGCGCGTAGCTTTACGGATATTCACCACACCGAGGCGGCTTATGGATCCAGCAAGGAGATTATACACACACAAGATCAATGACCAGGGTCTCGGTGCATATCTTGTCCGCTCTGGCCATCTGCAGTCTCGCTTACAATGCTGCACAAGTGTCCTTGCACCACTGGCCTTTTGAAGAGTTCACCAAACAGGATGTGAGCACTGTGTGTATCAGCATTGCAGCTTAAAGTGCTGCTCCAGAGCTAGCCGCATTGAGCTATAGGCCTGCCCGTGTCATTTGCTTGTGCTCCGTCTCTGGAGACACGTGTAGCCCTTAGAACACCCTCTCTAATATTCTCTGTATGTCTGTGTTCCCCCTGGCTGCCTGTGGGTGTCTGGACAGCTGTCACCTAATTACACAGCCACCCAAAGCCCACAGTGCTGTCAGCAGGGCCAAATGCCTCCCACCTCCAGGAGCCTCTGGAGCGCCTCGCTGCTCGCTTAATAACCACGACCCTTTTGTCCACTCGCGCTTTTGGCCAGCTCAGCTCGTGTCTCATACAGGGATGAGTCAGAGTCGCTTTTCAAATAGTCAGTGTGTAAAGAATTGAAAAGCTCTTTTTTTTTTTTTTTTTTTTTTTTTTTTTTTTTTTTTGGGCTTGCTCTTTTATGACAAATTTCATCTTTTTCATTCGGTTGTATTCATATTAGCGGCATTCTTATTCGAGAAGATGTTTACTCAGTGTAAACTAGCTGCACTAGCAGAATGCTTATTTTAATGCTTCAGTTGCGTGTGCTTTTTTTAAGCAACAAAGACTACTGAAGTCTGTAAACAATTGCTCCCTTTGTAGCCTGTTAAAGCCAGGCATGCTCTGTAATATGGTTACATGAGTACTCTGGTGTTTCACAACCCAATCTCAGTCCATCACATTAAATGGGAAGATGCTAGAGATTTCAAAACAAGAAACCAATGTACACCCCCGCCCCTAAAAAAAAATTATCATTATGTGCAATAATACAATATAGAGCTGCGCAAGTTTTCTTGAGAGTTGTGATTTGGGGTGTCCAGGGACATGGACGAATTATACAGATTTAATGTTTAATAAGAAAAGAGGCAGCATGAGAAAATATGTATACAGATGTTTATTGAGCACATTTAATATTCTTCTTCTTTTTCTCAGTACAAAGAAACATTTTGAGATTGCTGACCGAATGAATCTTAAAATCTTTACTTTTTTTTTTTTTTTTTTTTTTTACACCTTTCTTCGTATTCATTTATTTTTGTATCAAATAAAGTATCACTGAACTCGTTTATAATTTAACACTTCTGTTTTGCTGCCAGTTCTTTAGCAAGCCTGTATTTTGTGCCACATATCGTATAATACAGAATATGTCAAGAATCGTGATATATATTTTATTTTTCAAGTATCGCCCACCACTACTATAAACATGACTGTTCCAGCACATTTTGTCAGAAGAAAATAACACCTCAGAGTTGTCAAGTACACAGCGGTTTCGTGAGGGCTTGACAAATATTTCTCAAACAGCACTGTAAATCCGAATAGCGATTTTTGCCCGAAATCCCCATCCCTTGTTTTGCAGCTGTCTACAGATACCGCCGAGAGGGTGACAGTAACACTGGCTTTATACGACGTGACGGAAAGACACTTCATAGCTCATTCCTGAGCTGAGAACGATCGGGTCTTTGGGCGCAAATAAACACCGAGCACATTAGTGAACCAAATCGAGCGCTTTTCTCAAAAAAGAAGCTGTTGTCGAGAGGGAAGAAAGCAAGCCTGCGTTTGTGGGTCATGTATAATGTACCGAGGTGCGATTACGAGCTGCTGACCACCTGCATGAGTCATGGAGAACGAGCCCAGCCTCTGTTACCTCATACCCACACACGCACATCATTTTTCCATGCACGTGCGCTCTTGCGTGTACGCACTCTGTTCTTAGCTGTCCTCAAACCCATAGGTGAGGCTTGGAAGAAGGACTGCTATTGAGCCACACCTGTGTATGGCTATGAACAGCCTTCTTTTGTGTGTGCACAACTTTCAGGATTGTATCAAAATTCTATAATATTTATATATATTAACTTACCCATTCTGTTGAATAACATGTCTCAATACTCTTTCCATGGCTGTTCATTGGTATTCAGCGAGCACAAGGGATTCTCTCACTGCTATTCATATCTCAAGTATTAGTATTATGCAGCTTTCCTGACATCGCTTTGGCTAAAGCGTTTCCAATGCGACAAGACAAGAAACCCCTTTTTACAGCGTTTCTCATGAAATTCAAATACAGGCCATAGGATTGTGGAAAAAAAGGAGGCCAATCTATTTAGAAAAATCCCCCAGCGTGGCTCGGTATGACTGTGAGTCTGGAGAAGGCTTTTGTGAAATCCTAACCACCTGCAGATTACAAATTAGAAAGCTGCCACATGATAACACGTGAGAGAGCTCCTGTTCGTACCCAAGGGAAGCCATTTTTTTTTTTTTTTTTTTTTTTTTTTTTTTTTTTTAGGGGGTAAACTTGATAGATGCTATCTCCAGGTATAATGCGAGCTGTGTGAAGGGAAAATATACACACCAGTGTGAAACTTGAGTGGAGGATTGGTGTTAGTGTGGCGAAGGTGGCACACACACGCGCACGCCTCAGCGGCAGAACAGAAGCCGCGAGCGCTGGTGTAAATTGGAGGCACGGTGGTTCGGACCGGGTTTCCTCTCAAGCACAGGTTTTCGGCTGTGGCCCGAGACACGCTTCGCTGCAGGAAATGGCATGAGTGAAGCAGGCCGCCGGTTTGCTGCTTGTTTTTCATGTGGGAGGAGAGGAGTGTGAAAGCGATTATTGCATCCCTCCTGCTTCTTTAATTTGAACAGCAGCAGAGCGCAGGTTTGCCGCCTGCCAAGTCGCTTCGAGCCGGCCAACCTGACGGCGCAGGTGTGTTGTTCTGCCGCATGCTTCACTAAAAGTAAAGGTATGTTTAGCGTTTAGGAACTCCAGGCTCATGTGTCAGAAAGTGTTGTTCAGCACTCTAATTTGCATGCTTGTTGCTCTTCCCCTCAGTGGTTAGGAGAAACGATGTCACGTGTACATCTAAATCCCCATATTTAATTTGATGCAAATCATACATCGATATCAATTCGATTTCATTCCCGTACCTTATTCATAGTCCTACTGATGACAATCTAAGCAAAGCAGACTGCAAATTGTGCTGTGAAAATATCAAAAGCAGCATCTTCCTACGACTTGATAAAACATCTTAAACACAAAAGCCAGCATAAGGAGTCCATTTGCTAGGTGAGGGGGAAAAAAAGGCCTAAACATGTGATTAGGTGAGCGAAAATAGCAGCTCTTATGCAATCTAGTGTTGTTGATGATGAGAGAATCTAACGCAGTGAAAACAAATACGTTCTTTACTTACAGCTGTGCAGAAGCACTTTTCTAAAGTGACCCTGTAACCCTACTGGATCAAAGTTAACTAATGTAGCTTGCTAATGCACTTCATTTAAAATCATCCAGCTGATGGCATAAAGAATGAAGCTAGCAGCCTAAGTGCATGAACACGCATGTGTACACTTTCCATGAACTGTTTTTAAACCTGAGGAATGTAAACAGAGCTAAAGAAAATGTTCCATGGCTTCACGACTGATTAATGCTCAATTCCATATCGATATCCGTATCGATGAGAACCGGAGCTGGAAAAAATGGATCAAATTAGGATAAGTGTATTTTTGTATTTGCACATTGACATTATAGATCATTGACCAAATAGGCAGTTCTTCAAAGCATAAAGATCCTGGAAAAAGATAAAAATACAGATTATTCTGATTAATAGTCAACAACAGACCCACACCAGCCACTATATCAAAGAAACAGGCAAGCGTCCAAGTCTTCATTACCACATCACCCTTTGCCTCTTGTGTTTCCACGGTATGAATCCAAAAGGCTTTTTTTGTGTTTACTTTAAAACATCACATTTTTATGGGATAAAAAAAAATAATAATGCAAGCTGAAAATCCATTTCATCTTTATCCAGCACTAGTAATGCTATTTTGGACGTGCATGTTCTTTTGTTTTGTTTTTTTGTGTTTTTGGTGTCAAAGCAAATCTGTCCTGTATCAGCACCACCTGTTCAGTACAACACCACATTTGACGTGCAACTCAAGCTGCATTCTCCCTTCCTTTTTCATCAGGTGTGTTTTAAATTAGCCCGGCTACACAGACTAGGAAAAGAAATAACAACCCAGTGAGACGTGTGCTGTATAGAAGGCGCACCGTGTGATTCCTGCCACTTTACTCTTCTGTTATGCGTATATACTGTACTCACAACAAACTGATCATGTTTAATCTTTACTTGTTTTTTTCCCCCCCTTGCATGCTGTTTTATTGCCCATGCATGCATTTGTGTTTCTCTCAAACTCGAAAATCTCAGTCTATCTAAGGACGAGGCCAGTGCTGCTTGAGCCGAGCAGTCGATAAAGGGAGTGTGGTGTTTGCAAAGCCCCTGAGCTCGATAGAAGGGGGGAGAGGTGGAACCTGTAGCCTCAGGGAGCCTTTGGGAAGTCTACAAAAACCCTGGAAGAGCTCACATCCCCTCCCACCCCCCACTGCAGCCCCTCCTCTGCTTCTCTCTGGCTCTGCCTGCTTGAGCTCTGGAAAAGCACAAAATGGCTGGAACGCCGCTGAACAGATTGAGGTCTGCTCTCCGAGAGCGCAGCACAAATTAGCGGTCCACATCAAACGAAGGCCATCAGGATTGTCGTGCTGATTTGATAAACGTTTTAGTGGTTGGGGTGGGGGGGATCTGATGGCACATGCTTGTGCTTCATATAATATGAAACGATGAGAATTTCTCCCCCTTAGTGCTCATTTTAATTTACTTCCCGTGTCCATATTTGATGTTTTGTTTTCACCCCTCCGCACTTGTTCACTAGCTCTCAGTCTGGACAGAATCCATCTCCTCTAAATGAAACTACTGCCCGGGTTAAGGGTCCTAAGCCGCAATTCTCTGAGGTAAATCCCCCTTGACGTGGCATGGGACTTTCAAAGACATGCCGTCTCATCTTTAGATTTGTCTCTTTTGTTCTCCGAGCTCCCCTCCCCCTCGTCTTCCTCCTCCTCATACGCCGAAAGCTGTGTGTGGGGCCCCGCAGGTCAGCCCCTGAGCCAGCGGAGCTTTTCATTTACGTCCGTGGGAGCCTCACGTCACTCATTCATCCGTCTTCTCTGAATAACAAGCCACAATGGCCTAGGTGTGTATATATTTTTTTATAAACCCGTCTTCACAAACAAACAGCATGCCCAGTGCCAAGCCTATTAAATATCTTTATTCCGCCTGCTGCGTCGAACAGATAAACGCAACAAGATCAATAATGGCACAGACGAAAACAAATAAATTAAAGATGATGCATGCGCGGGCGTCAAGAGCAGTGGAATGAAACTGCCACGTTTTTGTTAGTGATAGCTTTTTGCCTCCTACAGCCCACGCTACATTAATTCACCTCTGGGATGTGGAGTGTTTGGGTAAACGCTGCCTCCATGCGGGTCTCTGGGTAGCTCTATTCAAATGAGCTGTTTACTGTGGGTCCTCGTTCTCGTTTGTTTGTCTGTGTGTATATGTATATCTGCTCTGGCTGTTGGGTAAAGGTTGATCTCAGCGGTGCCAGCAATACAAGCTCTGTCTGACCCATCACACACGTTAGTTACACATTACTGAAGGAGCTGGAGACAAGATAGTGGCGCCTCGGTGACCTTGGTACCCAGTAATTCATCACACTTCTCTGCATGCTTTATGAATCAGGGATTCAGCACTCAGTGTTTCCTGATTGAATAAAGATACGATCACAGCAGGGTGGTGAACTGTTCCCTGACTCGAATGCTGATTAGCCCTTCCTCTTCACGTTTCATCATCTTGACATACTTACCCATTAAGATTACAGAGCTACTGGTGCCAGTTAGGAACGTCACAGCATCTAGGAGGCTGGAATGCTGCATTAGTGTTTTAGAACCTGAATGGAAAGGCATCACATTACAGAGAAAGGTTATGCTTCGGAGGGTGGACGAGTGATTAATCCATTATCTAGTCCAGCAGGCAAATAAAAGCTCTACTCTCGTGTTTTGGTTGCCTGGAAACTTAATTGGCTAAAAAATGTTATTACATCAACATACGGTGAGATTATTAGCTTGTTAAGTGCGTTAATGCAGACTCGGAGGAAGTATATGATCATTATCTTCTTCGCAGAATATTTTTCACGTTATACTGATTGACCCCTCGACAAAACGTCAGCAAGTTGTTGGCCGGTGTTTCGACTGTGAGCTGTGCACATGTGCACATCACGTGTAAAGATGTTTTTCATGTCTGACCAGCATTTTTATTTTCTCTCAGCATGTTCAACCACATGGTGATTGTTACTTATAGCAGAAGGGGCAAATGAAATGAAAAGATCCTCTGATTTATGATGATATAATATCAATATCATGATCAATTATGCTGCAATACTATTTACTGAGATTATATTTTTGTAAATAATGATAAATGAATGGAGTTGATTTGATGTTATAGATATTTAATAGTATCCCACTTAATCCAATATAGAGTCCATTGTTGACGTTCAGTTTAGCAGTAGTTACGTGATAAAACATTGATTTCCATGATGTCTCCGCCCTCTTTTACTCTGGTAGTGTGTATTTGTGGACGAAGCAGTACCTGGCTGGCCGTGTTTGCATTTTCCATTTGTATCCTCTTTAGAATATTCACACCAAAGTTTTCTTCGTACAACTTCTCAATGGTTTCCACGCAATGAATTCTGCCCCAGAACTTGGCATGTTGTTTGGCCTGGCAGTGTGGCAGTATGTTTGTTCTACATGTTTTGGGTGGTTTCACATGGTTGGTTTTTTGTTTCTTTTTTCTCTCTCTCTCTTTTTTTTAATTTTTTTTATATAAGATGCACCAAACTGTTTACACACCGTGATTTGGTTGGGAAATTGGAGGCATGTGCTTTGGCTAATGTACTACTGTAAGTCAAGCAAATGCTAAAATCTCACTATTGGTAATATTCCTCTGCTATTAACTAGAAGTTAAGGTCAATGAAGCAGTTTCATATCTACCATTTCAATTTCTGTTGTCCATTGGATTGATAAAACATATATAGGCCATTTATTGGAAAACCGTGCGTGCATCGGGTTACATCTGGAAATATATATTTTGCTCTTAAAGGAGAGGAGATCTGACTTCACGGGTATCATGGTGAATTTCGGCAAGACTGCAAAACAGCTGGCATGCGTCATTCTCTGTGGTCACGCTGTTCCAATCTGTGACTCGGTACTCAATACCACAGTCTGTTCAAATGTATCTGATTATTGAAATTGAAACTAATGTCATCATAGTGATGCAAGCACTCATTCACTTTAAAGATATCATTTTGGCAGGGATTATCGTAAAAATCCTCCGGTAAGGCACTGAATCACATGGATGAGGCCCTGGTTCAATTTTTACATGAGGAAAAAATGAACCAGTCAAAAGAAAAGGTTGGATTTGTCTGCATCAAATAACATTTTTTTTTTTTTTTTTTTTCCCACAATACAGCTTTAAAACCCGAGAGACATTTTGTAATTCAGTGATGAGGAAGAAAGGGAAAGTCAAATCAAGACATTGTGCAGTTGTTTTTGTGATAAGAGTATATTGTGACCATTATTTGACCATATCTCAATCTACACTTGTTTGGTGTTAGTCTTCTTTATTAACGGGTAGCCTATGGTTTATAGCTGGAGTCAGGTAGTCTCCACAGAGAGAGGGGGGGAATGAAGCCTTGCTGTGTGCTTGGCAGCTTTGCACCCCTTCGCCCCTCGTTCTGTGAGGTCTACTGACTATTAGTCGACAAACGCCTCTCCAACCCCCCCACCGACCTCCTTTATCCCTCACAACTAAATCCTACGATTAGACTCCAGCCCCTGCTACATCTCAGACACCACAATCCCACTCCCTTAACACCATCTCCCACTCTCAGCTCAAGTGCTACTGAGGAGAACTAGTTAAAACATGTCCAGCTAGAATAAATAATGTCAGCAGTGCCAGGCTAAAAAAGGCGTGCAGCGTGTGAAATAGCAGGGTAATGTAATGAGTGTTTCT
Organism: Notoglanidium macrostoma; assembly: GCA_030068235.1. NCBI lineage: Eukaryota > Metazoa > Chordata > Actinopteri > Siluriformes > Auchenoglanididae > Notoglanidium > Notoglanidium macrostoma. The sequence continues at coordinate 8,437,063 of JAQQZR010000015.1, read as the reverse complement.
GAATGGAGCTGTGCAGGAGCCGGAGCCTGGCTGGCACCTCACAGTCTGAGGGAGAGAATCTACGCCTGTCTGCCTCCGAATACACCCTGCTTTATGTCCTCGCCACATTCGAACTATAAACGTTCTTCTGCGCAAATCAGAAATTAGACCGTGGAGCCGTGTCCAGGGTTCCGCGCATCACCTTGATGAACTTGCAGCATTTCTCAATCCGAGAGCAGTTAAGATTCACTTTCAGAGCTGGGGGGAAAAAACAATGCAACGATCGTCTCATCTTCCTTTGGCAGCTCGACCACAGAGGAAGGAAGTTGGGGTGTGTGTGTGTGAGAGAGAGAGAGAAAGAGTGAGTGGCTGCAAGAGCACAGTTGCTGTCTGTTTGTCTGCTGTGCCTGGTGAATGTTTTTGTTAAGGAGATGAGAGTTCATGACCTAGCCATACCAACAGTCACATTCACTTTAAGCTCACAGGGCCGGGTCGGGCCTCAGCGGAGATCTGAAAGCAGTTTGTCATTTGACAGTGTTAAAATTAGGAGTCGTGGGCGGGGCAGAGCGCTGTGCAACTCTGAAACAGTTAGAAGGCTGCATTGTCTTTTGTTCTGTTGCACATACATTTGTTTTACTATCCTTGTGAGGACCTTCATAAGTAAAGCTACTAAATATCAATGCTACTAAATCTTCCAAATGGAAACCTTTTGATCCTTTTTTTTTTTTTTTTTTTTTTAATAAAAACTGCTGTTGAAAACAGTCTAAACTCAACTGACGATTTGTCCCCACCAAGATATAAAAACCATGTACAGGTGCACGCAAGCGTACTCATACACACACACACACCATTGAAACATAATTGTGTTGGAACAATACTGGCGTTCTCTCTTGGAATCTTGATGTTTGTTCTGGAGTCGGGCAGGCTTGTCCTTTAATCCTATTACTCACATTCCTGATGAATTTTACAGATTGAAATATTTTGAAGGGAAAATACTGTAACAGACAATGTTGTAGAGGTGATCTAGCTGATGTTTTGTTTTTCTCTCTCCTCCCTCCCTCCCTCTCTCTCTCTCTCTCTCTCTCTCTCTCACAGATTGTGTGTACATAGAGAGCCGGCGGCCCAACACGCCCTACTTCATCTGTAGCATTCAGGACTTTAAGCTGGTGAGTGGAGGTGCCCTTTTCCTTCCTCACACCCGGCCTTATCTCCCTCCTGCCTTTGTTTTTATTAAAGTCATATGAAAGCTACATCAAACGGCCTTTGATGTGGATGGAGGGGTGATTGCCTGCATTCACATGCCTTACAAAAGTTGCTCTGGAGCGTAGTATAAAGAAGCTGCACTTCTAATTACACACAGGATTCGGAAACCTGATACCATCTTGTACTGTGGTCTTGTCTTAGAGGCACAGAAAGGCTAATATTTATTTATTTATTTTATTTATTTATTTTTTAAACACATCACTCTCCTTTTTAGCAAGTCATTTTAGATTTTGATGGGAGTCAATATCGAGAGTTAGAGCCTTCTTTTGAGCCTTTCGCCCTTTTCTAGATGGCAACATGGCTATTAATACGCCTAATTAGTCCAGGATGAAAAGTGATATATTGAGATGATTAAAAAACATTTTTAATTGGCAGCAGTCATATTGACATCTCTCTGTGTAGTCATTTTTCCAAATTTCACCCATGTGGCAGTAAAGAATCAAGACTCTTAAGTTTTCTGCCCAAAAGCAAACCCGGTTAAACTTCCAGAGAAGGTTTAGACTAGGGACGCATTGATACTAGTATACCATGCTGACTCATACTGATAAAAAACAAATGCTTCAGTACCAATACGGAGATAATGTGTGACGTCAGCCGAGTGATATGATGAGGAGACGAGACGAAATGTCAGTGATGTGGATTTATTGCATGATAAATGAGGTCAATCAAACAGAGTAGGTTGCAGACTGTGCTCTCAAGAGAAAGAGCTACAGCAGCTTCCTTCAATACTAGCAACCTGATAAAACAGCTCATGGCTTTTCAACTGTATCTTTAATAGAGAGCGAGAGGGCAGCTGGCCTGAGTGCAAGTGACCGTATCAGCGAGAGTGGTCATTAAAAATGAGCGCAAGGTGCCATGAATTGAACATGTTTGGGAGCTTGCAGAGAAACTGTTGCATATGAGAGCAGTTCAGTTCTGCGAGTACTATGTATTCAGTACTCTGGGAAATTATTTTTTATAATGATGCACCCCTAGTTTAGACTTGCCCCAGCGTGGGTTTCCACCATCGTGATTGATCAATTAAAAGGAAACTGCGTGTCGCAGCACATATTTGGAGTTCTCCACTCGTTCCAGGCAGTAGCCCATTCTGCTCACATTGCTCTTTGCCGACACGTTTTATTTCGATTGTTAATCAGCCACTTTAAACGCCCGCATCTCCAAAGGGCATGTCATGCGGAAAGCAAAACCCTCCGAGATCCAATCTGGTTTATTAGGGCAATGAAATTCCTGATTTATTTCTCCCCGCTCTCATGGTCCGGTTGTTTGTATTCCCCGTCTTGCTCACCGCTCCAGATCGTGCGCTAGGCAAATCAGGTTTGATTAGCGCTTTGCTGAGATAATGCTCTGTCACAAGCAAATAGGCACATTATGGCTGTTCTGATGGGCTTTTTTTTTCCATCAGCAGCAGGAGACAATTAGCCGAGAGTTTTCCCGGTTCACCCACTGTCCTGCAGAGTGCCGAGAGCAGTCCCGGGAGATGTTGTTAATGGCACAAAACAACTAAGGTGATGATGGAGGGAGGGCTGAGAGAGCACGAAGGGATAAGAGGCCAGAGAGGGGGGGTTGGCGCGCCGGGGCCCCGGACATCAGAGCAGCCTTTAATCGGATTGCCAGGAAGAGTGCTGAGGGCGACACAAATTCACTCTTGCCAATAATAACTGCATGTATTGTGACCATCTTCACCTTGATTAAGTGCAAATCAGGAGGTCTTTGTGCATCGCTGGAAATCAGCAGAGAAAACAGTTGATATATTAGCCTCTTTCTCAGTCCACCAGCTCTCTTCCCTTCTCTGTGTGTGTAATTAACGGAGGCCCATCTGCATTGTTGTCTGGAGCGGATTGGAGCTCTGCCTGCAGTGTGCATGCTGGCCCGGTAAACGCACTGCCAGCACTTTCTCAACTCTATGAAAATCTTTAGAAACCTTCAGCCCTTCTGTGAAGGTGATGAATGCAGCCACACAAGAGCAGAGGTGAACCTAGTGATGAGTAGGGGTGTTGCTGTTTGAAATTTTCATGCTATGATGACCTGTTCAAAAAATATCAGTTTTAAAGTATTAATATACCCTTTGAAACACGCTCAAGCTTTGCACATCGTTGTGTGCGCATGGAATAATAACCCAAGGAAAGCGAAGATCCTCTAATTATTCTGTCTTAGAACGATGTTTTTGAGAATGACATTTTCCATAAAATCTCTTACATTATTTGTTGTTGTAGTGCTGCTTAGCCAAATATAAACAGTTGTTTGGTCTAGTTATAGTAAGCAATGCCATGTTCTGTGTATTCATTAGCTGTCGTGTGTGATAAAGTTATGAACATGCAGGGAGTGGCAGCAGAGGTAGCAATATAACATGTTTACAGCAGTAGCAGATTACACAGCCAAAGGGTGTTCGGTGCAGTCTTGTCTACTGCGCAGGGAAACGGAGGTTGCCGTAGGGGTTGATCGTAGGGGGTATTTTTATGGAGTCACAGCCATATGCAAAAGGGATGAGAACCACTGGAGTGAGGAACTTGATTGGGATGCAAACAAGCAAATGTTAATAAGCAGAAATGCTTTATCATCAGTATTTTGAGAAAATCAGTGATGAGTTAACTGTCCCATCATACACTGTGATGAACCATGAAACCGTGATGCAGTAACAGCCCTGGTGATGGCATGAGTAGATAACTTACCAAACTGTCGTCATGTATCGGTCTACACTAAGTATAATATGCTTGAAATTTGTATTTTCTTTCACCTGACACTGAGTACAAATAAGGCGCGTAGCTTGTGCATTAAAATGAGAATCTGTGGTGCAGTACTGCAATCTTAAACAAGAGACATTGCAAATTTGTTTGCCTGCAGAATCGATGGCGAGCCACCCAAAGCAGAAGGTGCCAATACTTTAATCTCAGTCGAAATTGAGTCAGTGTTGTGTGCAGGTTTTGTCAAATAGATGAGACGAGGTGATTTAAATGCCTGCGTGGTCTGTTGGGCTTCTTATATTGGATATGCACTTGCAGACCACTTTATTAGGAACACCTGCTCATTGATGGTGATTCAGTCAGTTATGCATGCGGCAGCAGCGCAGAGAGGGTGATCAGAGGAGTGTTGGGTAAATATCAACAAGAAAACATAACCGTGGTTAAATAAATGAAGACAAAGAGGAGAATTTCTTTCTGCTTGTGAGTATTTCACTGTCTATTATTTGTACAGTGCAATGTCCTAATGTAGGGCTACTGCTGATCTCTCTGTCTGTTGTGGGATAAAAGTGTTAAAAGCTCATTAATATTCAAATGCATTCAAATACTGTGTTTATTCAGTCAGCTGCCTAGATTTATCCCCTAAGCCTGAAAAGAAGAATCTAATTCTCCTGTGGAGCATGGCAGTCTGTTTGTTTTAAAACCGGAGTAATTGTTTACTCGATTTCTCTTTCTTTTTTTTATGTACTTATGTAAAAACCCATGTAGAGGTGATGAACTAGTCCGCCTCATGTTTCACCTCTAATCCCACGCTGTTGCACCCCGTCTTAATTAGGAGACTGTCTTTAGAAAGCAAAGCTCGCTGGTCGATCCTTTATTTTTCACCCCGTCTCAGTCAGCCTTTCCATCTCGATTACACTTTTAGCACTTTAATTGATTTACAGCAAGGAGCATCACAGTTCCCCCCCCACTCTAAATTTCTAACAGGAGAGGCTGGGATGGCGAGTAGGGACATTGGCGCTGCAGATTTACACAGTGTTTTCTCCTCCATATTAACACAGATTCATTATATGCGTAACGATCACAGCTCCCCGGGGCCTGCTTTATCCTCTCATATTAGCCACACATCACGCTCTGCGTCAGCGACGATATTTATAACGGCTTAAACGCAGAGGCTTCAGTTTTACATGATGATCAGAGTTTCGAGCTTTATCTTTACTGGTCAGGCCTAGAGAGGAAGAGAGTGTTCGCCTCGAGCTCTTAGCAGTCAGTAGGTTGTAGCTACGTCACTCTGGGCACTTTATCTAACGGCCTGGGAATCCAATTAGCACCGGGAGGGTAAAAACAAGCGAGCTGCTGCTATCAATTTGCAAGCACAGAAGGATGAGGATTCTTCTCGTGCTTTGGTACGGGTTTACACTTAGGACTTCTAAAACTTTTTATGTAATCCTTTCAGCACTGCACTTAGTCTAGATGCTACGATGATGCCTTCCATTTATTCAGCGCCTTTCTAACACTCAGGGTACCAAACGTAAAACCGGTATATTGTGCAAAAGATCGCTTGAGTGATGATATGCGTCACAATATCATGTGAGGGTGCAAAATGGCAGGAAAAGGAAGCATTAGTTTCTTAAAAATATATAAAATCAAGAGCAATGGGGGGAAATCATGATTTTAATAAACTGTTATTGTAATTCTGTCAATTTTATAATTATTTGTTAAAGTGCTAAATGCAACAGACTGTGAACACCTAATCAGCTCCTAATTTGACACTGGAGTTCACGGTCAGTCTCACAGAATGTACAAAAAAAAAAAAGCAATAATAAAATTAACTTGTATTGAGTTTGTTGCTGTACCCGCTCGCAATACTAACTTCTCTCTTATAGACCCTGTTCTGTTTGTGCTTGCATGAGGATATGCTTTTGATAAGGACGTCCGCCAAACGATATTAAAAAAGAAAAACGTATTGTCTTTGAAAAATTTATTGCCGTACTGATAACACTGTTAACACTTTTGTCTGCGGTTTCCTGATTTCACACACATTCATATCGCATATGATTCACACAATGCACAGACAAAGGCAGGTTTCTTCTCCCTCTCCGCTGTGTGTGTGTGTGTGTGTGTGTGTGTGTGTGTGTGTGTGTGTGTGTGTGTGTGTGTGTGTGTGTGTGTGTGTGATTAAGGCACAAATGACAGAGCTGCCCTCGCCTTGTGTAAACAGCTCTGTGGCACAGGACCGAATAAAGGAGATTACAGAGAGGGAAAATGGGGTGGAAAAAATGCGAGGTGATGTTGTGTTTCTCTCTCACATGCCCTCTCTGTTACTGTCCCCCCCCCACACACGCACACACACTCAATCACTTTTGGTCTTGTGTAAGTAGATAACCTTAGGAAGGGCCGGCTTTAGCTATGAATCACTCCGCCCCCGCTGTGTTTGCTCACCGTGGCAGGTTTTATGTTAAATCAGGGCAGATATCTCTATCTCTCCATCCCTCTTTCTCTTTCTCTCTCTCGATCTCCTCCTCTCCCAGGTGCGATAATGGGTTCCTGTTATGCTAACGGCAGTTAGCCTAGCACCATTTCACAAGCCGCTAAAGGGCTAGTGATGCATGCTGAGTTCAAGGACACCAGCAGCCACAATGTATTTACTCCTTATCCTCAGCCCATTAGTGGCAAACCTGCGATATGTGCAGTTTTAATGCACTGACAGGTGGAGTATTTCACAGTTCTAAACAAATCTGTTCTCTCTGACTGCTACATAAATAGGAATAAAAAAGAAAACCTTATACGTGCGCCTTCACCGCCCACTTTCTGACAGGACCTGGTATTTATGAAAATCTTGCACGTACATAAGCGAAATCTTTATTCAGAAGGTTTTATTCTTGCCGCTTGTTCTACATCATGCAATTTGATTAGTAATAAAGAATGAAAACAGTTACAGTGAATGGGATTTCATAACTGATAAAGCTTCGAGTTTCAGTGAACAGCAGGCATCTACCATCTTTTACTTGTATATATGTGTGTATATATAAGCGACAAGCGAACATGGTTTTAACGATAAATATAAGGCAAATAAATTTGTACATATTTATATAACATTCTTGGAGTACTTTGTGCATTAAAATCATTTACCCTTGTTTATTGATGGGCTACAAATAGGAACGTTACAATTATTAATTAGCCTAATTGCTGTTATTTGATTTGATTTTGTTTAATTAAGTGTTGTTATTGTTAAAATTCCACAGTCGTGTAATTGCATATGAAATCAGTAACAGGCCGTTCACTCTTGACTCGCTCTTTCCTTATTCTCAGCTAAAAGACACCGTAAAACAACAGGCTTTGCTGTTACAGGAGAATAATCAGTGCCAGTAACAGATTAATTTCCAGTAACAACATACCCTGAATGTTTTATTCCTCTCGTACCAGAGCAATTTGTCCATGGAGGCAATTTTTAATTGATGAAAGCGCAACACATCCTACATCACACATCCAGGTATAATTACATTTAATGTTGTGGAACCGGCATGAACACAAGTCACTTCCTGTTATCACAGCTATAAACCCTCTTCTTCTGTCATCAGCCTTTCTTTTTCTCCTCATGTTGTGGAGAAACCAGAAAACAAACAGGAAAGTGGCGCAAAACTCCCTGACGTATACGGAGTGCTGACCCTGTAGACGCGGCGAATAAAGGTTGCGGGAATGAACTCCTTACCGAAATCGCCGTCAGAGTGCGCAGAGGGAAGTTTTTTTTATCCAGCTTTCTCGCTACCTAAGACACATTGTGCATAATTTACGACGCATGTGGTTATTCCTCATTCGTGAGCTCTCACACCTCTGCTGCTTCAATTTTTCATTCAAATGCGCACTAACAGACATGACGGGACTTGAACATGACAATAGACATGTTCGCATTCTTTGTACTAAAAGTGTCGTCTGCAGTTTGATCACATTAACATGGTGTAATCGAGAAAGAAACGGAAAGTGTTCCAGCTGTGCCTGATCCGCTGTACTTTGTTAGCGATGATCTCTTTGTGTGGCTGCGCAGTCACACAGCTGCACGACGCAGCGTTATCTCAGAATTTCGACTCACTCTTTGACACCCGATAAGTTAGGATCAGAGCCCTCGGCTTTGCCCGGGAGAGAGGAAAGGGAGAGGAGAACGACAGCGATCTCGCAGTGGGGGTTAGACACAAAGTACATTGTACATCGGCGAATCAATCACGAGCAGCACCTTCACACCGGCGCCTGTTCTGCTCGATACACTCGTCCAGTCTCTTTGTTTGCTGCTGAACTCCTTTTTCACGTCTCTCTCTCTCTCTCTCTCTCTCTCTCTCTCTCTCTCTCTCTCTCTCTCTCTCTCTTTGTTTGTCTCCCCCTCGATCTTGCGTTCCTCTAATTTCAGCTGCCTGTATATGCCTGATGAGTGACTGTTTGTGTGTGTGTGTGTGTGTGTGTGTGTGTGTGTGTGTGTGTGTGTGGGCAGCCCCTCCCCCATCCCCGTAGCTAAACTAATTTGCTGGTATTGGCCAGCTCAGCTGCAGCACGGCACAGTCTCTAATGGAGTGATTGCTGCTTTCCTCTGGGGGCTCAGCCGGGAGGGGAAAAAAAATCCCTGGTCTGTTCCACTCGCTCTTTCTCTGCTTATGGACATTTAATTAGATGCGATGTACAATACAATTATCTGCAAGGATTCATGGTTTTTGCCGAGCGTGACCGGCTGGAGAAGGGGGGGCAGAAGCGTATTATTGTTTGCGGATAAACACTTAGTAATCTGTTTTGATATTTTTTTTCCCTTTTTTTATTTAAACACCTCACTTAGCGTTTATATGAGAGAAGTATACGAGCATGCTAAAGGTTAGCCGGGTTTGCCCCGTCCTCCTCGCGCCGCCTGGTAGCAGAGTCGAGACACTGAGTTTAATGATTTACTGGAAACAAAAGCTCAGGGCAATGGACAGGGAGGGCACAGCAAACTGAACCGGCCTCGCACTGACCCCGAGTGAAACCGAACAGCAATTAACACACATTGATCACTTTTAGTGTGAATACAGTGCGGCCGTGGCTCCAAACCGTTTGGGGAAACCTTGCTAGAGTGAAGAGCATGCAAGCAATCTTTCATGCATGAGATGCAGAGTGCAATTCTCTCCTGATGGCTTTGCCACTTATCTCAGAAGCCTGCTAATGTTTCTCAGCTTTAATTAAAACGCCTGCATAAAGATGCAAATATATGTGCATAAATGAGATACGAGGGACAAAAGTGGATTTTTTTTTTTTTTTAAACGTTCAGCCTGCGTGTTGCATCTCTGACACAAACATGTTGTCCCACAGTGCTTTTTGCAAATGCATGCTTATTTACCATGCTCTAAAAATGGTTTAAACATGATCTCAGATTTGCATGAACAGGAAGAAAAGAATCATAACATGTGCAGTCACGACACTGTGAAGAGGAAGCATTAGCAATATAATGAATGGCCAGTGTCTCTATTAAACGCTCTCTGTGGCTGTGATTAAATCCTCATTCAGCCTGGCTTGGCCGGTATGAGTGCTGTCTGCTCATCAGTCCCCAGGATTCTGCTTAGACCACTACGCCACACTCCTCTCCCTCCTTTTCCCCCTTCTCTCTCTCTCTCTCTCTCTCTCTCTCGCTCTCTGTTTGGCTCCAGCATTTTGAGACGCAATTATGGATCAGTGAGCAGCGCCATCAGTCGCAGTACTTGTTAATATTTATTGAGTGGCACGCCAGCCAGCGCCATCTTTACAACAGAGTCATTAAGCACCTCGAAGAAATGGGCTCCGATTCTCTCTCTCTCAGGCTGTTTCTCTAATGCTTTCATTGTCTCTCTGGCTCTTCTTTCTTTCTCTCTCTCTCTCTCTCTCTCTCCCCCCCCCCGCTTTCTTCAAGTGCCAGTGCTACACTCGACGTACCCTTCTCTCCCCCTTTTTTCTTTTTCTTTCTTTTTCTTTTTTTTTCCCCGTGGCCACTCAGCCTGTGGAAACAAGCCAGCAGATTTGCATGTATAAATATGTAAAGGTGTGTGGCTCACCAGTGGCTCTCAGGTACGCTCTGCAGTTATGGTGTGCTTTCTCCAGTCCTGCTGAAAGATTACCCACAGCAGCAGGCTTTGCAGGAGCTCGAGTGCTCGTGTAATGTGTAAGGGAGATGGAAGTACGCCTGCATGACCTCCGTCTGTAGGGAGCATGTTTAGAACCATGCGCCGATGCTGTAGGAAGAGACAGGTTTGTTTTCTAAATTCAGCAACTATTAAAAGCAAGCTCAGCTTTTCATGAGCATTTCAGGGTTGTTGTTTTTTTTTCTTTTCCCCCAGGTGATTTTATTAGGCACTAGCCCATACTGACTCTTCAGTATATTTGTTTTGTTTTGAATTAGCGTTTCATTGAATTAGGTTCTTAGCAGTGCACTCTCCGCTTATTTTATTGCCGCAGTTTATTTGTTAAAACCCCGACTCCGAAGCCCTCAAAGCACTGGTTCAGCGTTAAGAGTAAATCTGCTGCGAAAATGCAAGCTTAACAGCCACGTTTATTAATGTACACTCGAAATTCCACTGAAAGAAGCATTAACAGCACTGGTGCTAATGACATTAGGCGCTTAGCAGAGCGCAGTCCTCTCAGCTTCAGCAGCAGCTGCATTCAAACAGGCATACTTCCTGCACTAAAATGAGAAGGGCTTGTGTCCGTCGGACATTTTTAAAGACGCGCTTGACTAACGGGACATGTTTTAGGTTTGACTGTACACACGAGTCTGGCACTGAATAAATCCTCAAATCTCAAGGCTGAAATGGTACTGTAGCGTGGCCATGAAATCCATAATACGGCATAATCGAGCGGAATTCAAGAGCTTCCCGTCTGCTTTTATTTGTTTGCCTTGGATTGTTTCTTTTGCCTCACTTCTTTTTCTTCTCAGCTCCTTTTGTAGCCGGTAACCGCCGTTTCAGGGAGCAGCTGTGTGCAGGGTATGGGATAGAGGGAGCAGGAAGAAGACAACAACAGACAGAATCAAAATGGAGATGTGTGAGGTCAGAGACAGGGTAGAAGAGCTCAGGCTGATGATTACATTGCCAGATGGAGCGGGGCAAGTGGCGCTGAAGGTTGTGAGGCTCGAGATAACATTTTCATAAGACTCCTGGAAGCACAATCAATAGCGACTCCACAACGGCAAGACTAAATTATTAAACAGAGCCATTCTCACCACGTTTCATTATCCGGGCTTTACATTGCACAGTTGCCTTCATGTGTGCCAGCTCAGGTATTTGTACTTTGTGCAATTGGTTTTTTTTTGTTTTGTTTTGTTTTGTTTTTTTAAAGTCATCGTGCTTGATTTGAAAAATGCACCATGCGAAAGCGAGTGCGGTCAGCATATTTCTGAGTAAGTGATAAATAACATGGTAATACATTTTCCTGAGATCAGTAGTGAATTGTTACTTCCTGTAAAAAGATGCTGGTTTGAGATTTGGTTGAAGTATTATTCCATTCCTTGTTGAAAAAAGTTCTGAGCATTTATAGCTTAACCGCCTAAATTTCAAGAAACTGCTTTCCTGCTTTTACAATATGTAGTATTAACTCATTCATTATTATTGGTTAAACATGCAGGTACTGGATGTTAAACTGTAGGGTTTTGAATTGTACAAGGTTGCCTTCATTGTACTGTGTCTTCATGGCTGCTCAGTTTAATGATCTGGTCGTTCTGTATACATCCGTGAAGAAAACCACCTATTTGAATCAAACAATAATGAAAGGAAATACACTCAGTAATCCACTACTTAATATTACCTATGTACTACGTAAAGCTAACAATAAACCTAGCTAACACAAAGAGCAGGATGTGGTCAGTGTAGTGACCTGGGAAGCTGGGAAACCCATCGCATGCTGAGGCTGAATTCTGGCAGGCAGAAAAATAAGATCTTCCTCCTATAACATGCTTTGACATTCGTACTCAACATTATGTATATTTCACCCATCAACATGGAAATGTTTTTCTGTACCGTTTTAATCTTGCGCCATCTTCCATCAAAGATGTCTAATACTTTGATATCGAAGTGCAATTTCCTCACGCAGTGATGGTCAGGCGTTTGATCAAGTTGTTGGAGAGCAGCATGACACAAAATGAAACGGAGTCTAATCAGTTCTGTTTGGAATTAAATATCAGCTGTCTGAAGGCTCCTGCGATGCTCATGTGCTGCAGTCAGATGATATCTTTAAATGCAATTTCCTCCTTTTCGCTTTTGACGACAGTCACGCTTTAAAAACGCTAGAACTTCACAAATGATGTTTGCGAAAGAGAATCGCAGACTTTTCAGACTCGTGTGCACGTGCGTAAGAAAATCTAAAATTCCCAATGCGAGCGGTTTCCAAGTCCTCTGCACATATTGGACACTGAAATAAATTTGAGAAATGACTAACTAAGATGGCTCGGTGATTACATCCGTGAATATAATAGTGTGATTGGTTGCAGCAGACTTGTGTGTGACATTGAGGTGGGGTTCCAGGTTCAGCCTGTAGGGGGAGTACTGACCTGATTGTTATGAAGTATAACTACGGGACAAATTGCTGATCGTACAAAACATATCGACAATCCTGCGCACGTGTTTATAGTTCCGACGTTTGAGTTTGGTGTCAGTACAGCCATTAAGGCATTAGTAGTCGTTATGCTCAGTGTTACTTTTAAGCCCCTTGAATTGTGCAATGCCACGGTGGCAGTTTTTGGCACATCACAAGCAAATTGCCTCCTCTGATGTCTTTACTGGTGTCTGAAGCGGCGAACGGTGAGGCCTGGCATTCAGCTCGACTGTTTCATCTTTAAAAGCGAGAAGCAGGCTTCTCTATCTCTCTTTCCTGCTTTGATGTCTGTGGGGAAGAGAGAAAGTCATGTAACAGATATACAACCAGGAAGGTAATATTTACTCTTTTATTACAGGACCACAGGCTGTAATAAAAACAAGCCATCAGCCTGCCATAATCTTCACCATTTTAATTACATCTGCCTCATCACATTAAAATGGTGGTAACAAAGCTGCTAAATCAAACTGAAAGGATTTCCAATTTTAGGGTACAAGATGTTACAAGGGAATTTGCACTCAGTCGGGTTTGTTCTCAACTCATTTTTCCTTGTTAACTAAAAACGTTTCCCCTGCCGACGCTGACTCATGTTTCAGAGTAAATCAGTATGCACTCATTAGCAAGATTCCTCGTATTCTAGTGGCACCGCCAGTGCTGCTTATTGAACCCGTCCGCTTTTCCCAAACACATCAGCTCGGCATGGCCTTTGTGAAATTGGATCCCCTTGACACTGGCTCGCGGTCCTTACTCTCCTGCTGGAGTCATGACACCTTACACGGCTTCCTTTTCATCTGTCTCCTTTTTTTCGCCCCTTTTCCTTACGTCTGCTGGAGGGTCTCATCACCGCTTCTCACTCAGCCGGTCCAATTTCCAGCTTGTCCAAAGTGTGATGTGCCAATAAAAAAAGGAGTTGTAGAACTGGATTTGTAGTTGTGTGGGGTTTACATGCCTCTGTTGGGCGGTTTTCGCTATTAAAGAACACATGTTGCAAATTAGCTCGGCTGGAACCCCCTGTGGGGGAGGAGAGCAGGAGGGTGAGCTGCTCCAAAGAGAAAAAGGAGATGTTAGATATGTGTATTTTTTTCTCTTTATGTGTAGAAGAGAGTCGCATATGCCTGTATGTGTGTTCATAGGTTACACTGTTTGCCTTGTAACTGTAATTCAGCTCTTTCCCTCCTCATGGCTGTATTTAGCTTCCATAGCTCACTTATGGTTCATTATTGATCCTGTTGCGTTAAGATGAAAAGCTGCGCTCGTTGTGCACCTTACGCATGGTTTCATGTATGATTTAAGCATCTCTCTTTAATGTGTTTTTATCTATAGGCTCATAGTCGCAAGCGTATTTTCGAGCAGCCTGTTTAATCACGCAGCTCGATTGCCTGGGGGTGCCATTACTTTTTGAACAGCTGTCATTTAGCGTAGAACAGTCCAACTTGTGTCAGTCAGGAATCACTGTGGATTTAAAAAGGACGCGACGTGTAGCCAAGGCTCCGATCAAAACAAACCACGTTCAAAAAGTAATGGCGCCCAGACTCTCAGCACTAAAATTCACAAGATCTAGTCTTACTCCATTCTAATGCTAAGCAAACGCGTCTTGTCCGCACATTCTGCACTGAGACACGCTTTGTGAGGTAGAAGGTCTAGTCCGGCCCGTTTTTTTGTTTCCAAAGATCTCCGGTGTATCACGAGACGTATACTTCTTGCTTGACGCCGAATATATCCGTTCATCAAACGTCAACGCTTCTAAGCTGTCAGATTACGCAACATCCTCGCTTGGTAGCAGGGTTTATTTTTTCCACATAGCTTGAAAACTGCTCTTGTTTTACACAGTGTAGAAGTATTTGAGTTTTTTTCTTCAGAGCCCATTCGCCCTGAGACGCTCTTTGTGAAGCCAAGACCGGGACGCAGCAGTATTAGCAAGCCTGCTAATCTTAATTGATTTTTTCATACCGCCTTTTTTTAGAGCACCGTTAGCCATGATTTCATGCAAATCCAGTCGTTTGAGGAAATTAATTCACAAATCCATTACAGGCCAGCTCCAGCAAAAGGGAGTGGAGGCGCTCTAGAGGGATTCTTATCAAGGACAGAATGTTTTATTTATTTTCTCCCCACACTCGTGCTCTTTCTCCACTCGACTCAGAATTCATAAACACTCAGACAGCGCAGCCGTGAGCTGCGCGCGGATTCATCAGCCGCCCATAAAGAACAAGGCGCTGGGCGATGGAGTGCTCGAGTGCTGAGACGCTAACCTTGGGCTATTGAACATAACGTCCCATTTATAGATTGGAGTAATGCCCTGGCCATTTGAGGGGGAATAACTCTTTATAGCTGTAAGATAAAGTAATGAGTGAGGGTAAGAACAGATCATCATACTGAGTACTCCACCTCCTTTTTTTTTTTTTTGTCCTTTTTTTCCCTTGTTTCTCTTTTTGCGAAAGCTCTCAATCCACGCAGCGCCTCTGATAAATCAGTAGCTGTAGGCACGCTCGGACTGCAGGTGATGCGCTCCATTTGTAATCTCCTCCATGCAGCGGGGACACGCGTCCAGGCTGAGCCCGGCTGACTGAAAGGAGACGTGCCACTTCTGCTTTCCACTGCAGGTCAAATGGACTGATTTAATGCGCAGCTCTCCCTAGAAGGTGAAATGGAGTCTGGCAACCTGTGTGTGTGCGTGGTTCAAACCGATTGAGATCCCCGTCTTTCTGTCAGCATGACACACTTGCTCTCTCAGCGTTCCCTGGTGCCACTCAGAAATATTTGTGCTACACACATGCACTGTGATTGCGACTCCCGGGGAATACAGAGCAGAGAGAGTGGGTGAAGGAGAACTCAACCACTATGATGCCTTCCAGAGGCAGCGTGTCAGGAAACGCCAACTGCAATATGGCTTCTAGATGAGATTTGAATATGTGTGTGGTGAAGGTGGCTAAGCTGAGAGAGTAGCCGAGAGGTGCGCGCGCGTGTGTGCTCTGAGATGTTGAGTGAAGGAGATTCTCATTAATAGTGCATTGATGGGGATGAGTGGGTTGACTGCTGGAGACAGAGGCACGCCGAGCCGGGCCTGACTGAGTGCCCTTCATCAGGTGACATCGTCATGGTGATTTATCCCTCCCGTGTAGTAGAGATGAGCAGACAGAGAAAAGAGATGAGGAAAAAAAACCGAGCGAGAGCAGCTGAGAGCCACTGGAAGGAATTCTAATGAATTCTGACGTGATTGATTTCTCTCTGAGCCTTAACCGAGACAGGCAGAGTCTCCCTCTTTTCAGTTATGAAGAGATGCTGTCATGCAGATAAGATGAATGGTGTGCTATCTTTTGACTGTGTGTGTGTGTGTGTGTGTGTGTGTGTGTGTGTGTGTGTGTGTGTGTGTGTGTGTGTGTGTGTGAG
>JAQQZR010000015.1:8366705-8421085 GCA_030068235.1 Notoglanidium macrostoma | reverse complement strand
TGTGTGTGTGTGTGTGTGTGTGTGTGTGTGTGTGTGTGTGTGTGTGTGTGTGTGTGTGTGTGTGCGTGTGTGTTGAGCACACAGCTTTGTATATGGGCCAATTGATTATGGCAGGCCTGTAGCAGCAGGGCAGGCTAATTCAAAAACTCTGCTTGGCCTCTCAGAAGATGTTCAGAGCAGCTGGCCAATTTAGTATTTAAAAGGTGCACTTTCTTTTTAGCAGCACAAGAAGCTGAATGTGCTGCTGCAGCTCCACGCTCTGCTACGGCTGCCTGCCTGCTGTAATTAGGTGCAAACTGTTTGCTGCCGCAAAAGGCATTTAAATGCCAAACAGTGGCCAGAACAGGCATGTGATGAGGGGTATACTGCCCCTCGCTCAGCTCGCTGCCACGCCTGGATGGAAGAGTGGAAGGGTCTTTGAGAATTAAGTCGAGCTATGGTGCGAGTGGAAGTGCTTGGTGGTCTTCAGTCGCTAATGATCAGGAGCCATCGACGCTCCATAACAATCAGCCACTCCAGCAATCAGTCCCATCACACAGGCGGCCATCAGAGAGCAGCACGAAACCCCCAGCCACCCTCATGATGAAGCATAGCTTTAATTAACGAGGAGCAAACCATATGGGAACATGGCCTTTTTTTAAGCCTTGTGTGAGAAATAAAGTTATTATTGTTGTTGTTGTTATTATTATTGTTGTCAGCAGCAGGTTAGGCAGTAGACCTGCAGGCTTTCCTATAGACGCAGAAGCATGCGACTAGTGTAACGCCTGTTAGATTAGTCTCAATGTGGAGTGGCTGTGAGGAGGATTAGCTGAGGCAAGAATAATAGAGAGATGATGAGAGTGACAGAAACTGGAGGCGGCCTGAGGAAAGGGAGGGGTTTCACACCGTCGACAATTTTCCGATTTTAACTATTTAATAAAGTCTCCTTTGTCTCTAATGTTCTGACAAGCCGTGAGTGGTTTCTGGCTCTCTGCTGCTTCGCTGAGCACATCGTGGGCTGGATGAGAATGAGAGGCGTTTAAAGCGAGAGCAAGCGGAGGTAGCGGATGTGCCTGGAGAACATTAAAATGGGGCTGTGAAGTTTCCACTCTCTCGTTATCAGGGTAATGAGAGGGCCCTGTGAGAATGGCCTCAGGATGGACACCTGCATGGCTGCCTGTGTGTGTGTGGTTCCAGAGAGAAAGGCCTTTTTTTTAAACTAGGCATCCTGGGACGGCATGATTCTGTGATCCAAACAGAGAATTATCCATACTTTGGTTGAGTACCAGTTTCTGATTCCATTCCCATAGTAGTGTTTGGCTGGCAAATGGACCTCATGATCCAAAGCATACCACATCATCTGTCAAACATGGTGGACATGGGCTTGTGTGGCTGCCAGGGGAACTGGGTCACTGGTGTTTATAAATGATCGGACTGATGTAGGAAGTAGCAGGATGAATTCCGAAGTCTATAGAGCTATACTTTTTGATCAGATTCAGTCAAATGGTGCAAAACTAATAAGACGGTTCTTCACAGAACAGATGTATAATGACCCATAACAAACTGTGAAAGCAACCCAAGAGCTGCTTAAGCCAAAAAACTAGAATGGGTAATTCCTAAACGGTTAATGCGATATTTTCGCCAAACCCCTTGAATTAAAGCTGAATATCTACACTTCGGTCGTATCTCGGTTGCTTCATTTTAAATCAGTTAAGGTGATGTACGATGGAAAAGAGAGGAAATTGTGTCACTGTACAAATACTTATCGACTTGACTGTAATAATCTTATCAAGCACTAAATCTGGTTAATGCTGTGTCGTACTGTCTGGTGCAGCTAGGGCAGTTAAAGACAAATATGGCATTTGACCATTCAACGCCTATTATTAGATCTACCCGTATATATATCCCCTGGCAAGGCAGCATGGATAATTTGGTACAGCAGGGCTCTTAGGACTCAATTATGAACATTTGCATTTGACCAATCCATGGGCTACACTATTTCTCCATCCATATGTTTCTGTTTGGTGCTTTTGGTACCCTGGCAAGAATGGCAGCCAAAATCAACATAGGCAGTTGGGTACAGTGCAGGTCTTGGCTATGGTGGGTTTCACCAACCAGTGGTCTGCACTATTTCTCACTCCATCCATTCTGTACTCTTGGTACCCTGACAAAGGGTGTTCCCAAAGTGGGTACTTTGGTTACAGTGCTAGTCACCATGCAATGAAAGCAAAAGCAAAATATAGTATCACTTTATTTGTCAGTGATCACTTTCAATCATCCAGGCTACTAACCCCCCTTCAATTCTGTCTTCAACATAGAAGAGCCAGCAGCATGAAATCATTCTTACAAGGGGTGGGGTGTGTGTGTGTGTGTGCGTGTGTTGTCAGGCTGGTCAGTGCTGTATAGCTGTGATCTGTATTGCAGCAGTGGGCTGGAAAACGTCCTCCATGTGTGTGCTACCCAGAGACAGAGGATAAAAAACAAGTGCGGGGAGGAGCTGCAAATGGATCTTGATCTAAGCTGTATTGCATACAAACAATGCACGTCAATCTTGTGCAAGAATGCTTGCTTAGTGTTTCAGCTCCCCTCGGCGCTGCTCGGCTTCTCCTGGACGTTGGCTGCTTTGAGCTGTCTGTCAGCGAGCGACAGGCTGTTAGGAGGGCTCAGTGTATATAGGCGGGGTTAAAGCAAAACGAGTGGCGAGTCTTTTACAGACTGCTGTGCTAATGATGCACAGCATTACAGACCCATCAATAACCACACCCCAGTCAGCGGCCGCGTGCACGAACACACCCACACGCTCGCTTAACTGGGTGCGCGGAGCTGTCAGCTCTGCTTAATCGCTCCTTTCTTTATCAAGACACTTTTTCAAACAGTGAGTGAGTACTCGCTGTAAAGTGATTCTTGCTCCCTCTTACACCTCCTACACCAAAATCTGCTTAGATTTTGAAGGAAATTCATGATTGGGAAGATTACGGCATGAAAATCTAAATCTTGTTTTGTGCGCGCGCACTTGAAGCACCTCATTACAACTAATTAGATTGACCTCCGTTTTTATCTGGCAGCCCTCTGAAGGCACTCAATAAAAAATGAGGTGGGAAGTGGTGTATGCGTGTTATATGTCACCTTGGAAAGGTTGAACATTGACTATAGGGTGTAATAGGACTGAAAGACGGCATGCTGGGAATAAACCACAGGCTGAGAGACAGCTAGGGGCCCTCTGACCTCGGACCACTGTGTCTGCTCCTCTTCTCATCCCCTTGTCCTGGCTGAATACTCTGCTTGAGGCTACTAAATTCTGTCTTTGTCTCGTCTCTCAGCCTGCCTCACTAATGTGTGTGCGCGCGCGCGTGTGTGTGCATGGGTGTACACTGTGTGTATTTATAATGCACACATTGTAGGCTGGATGTGCAACAACGATGTGCCTCAGCGTTGCAGCTAATTCTGTTTGCTCACGAATGTATGTGTCTCTGCATACAAACAGAGAGGGGCGAGGCGGCTGTGCATTTATTGTACTGCAGTGTGTGTGTGTAATTAAAGAGAGAGGAAGGAAGACGACAGGTGATTTTTCTCTTTGTGCCTGTTGAGTAGTTACTCTCCCTTATTCCCCCCTCCCTCCCTTTCAGTTTGCATCAGTTTCAGTGCCACGACTCGTCTATAGACAGTGACCTTATCTCTGTAATGGTGGTCTGCAGTAGTCTCTGTGTGTACACACGTTTGTGTGCAGTGAAATAAATCCTCTGAGCACTGTGTTCTTGATGTGGTTTAGCCTGGCTGTGCTGGTGGATCACACACATGCACAGAATAAGAAAGGAGTGTTGAACCTTATTCATTACGTCACGCAGAGATGAGGTTCTTGGATAAGGGCGGTGCCTAGACATGCGGGTTCTCAAAATCTTTACACTGCATCATGTTTATCTTCAATGCTCAATGACAACCAGTCTTTAGGCGATCGCTGATTGGTTGAACCTGGGAGGCGTGTCCGGTTCAGTCCCCGGAAATAACGTTGCCGATACAATTTCTTAATCTGACTTGGAAACCTGGCATTGACCTGATGCAGCGCTTCAATGAGCACAAAGCATCCGGAAAGTGCTGATATACATGAGATAAGGGAGAGCGAGAAAGGTCAAGCTGCAGCTGACCAGCACATGACACACGGGACTCATTCTGAATCTAGACATAATGACCTTTTAAAACATACGACATGCAAATAACAGTCATTGCTCTTTCTCTCAAAGACTCTCTCACCCGTTGAGTGCTGCAATCAGCCCAATCTAATAATCATCACATGAGCAAGTCACCACAGCAATTAGACTGCAGACAGGAAAACAGCAGCAACAACAAAGCCTATTATGCCAGGCTTGGCACCATCCCCCTCAAGCTCCTCATCATTCTGCCCCGGGGAGTGGGATAGCAAGGCTGGGAGGAGCAGCTGGGGGTTGAGATCAGCCCGATTGTTTTGGCAGAAGTAGCTGATACCCCAAAGCCATTTCCATGCCACAGCTTAGCTCATGCTTGACCAGATCAGATAATCCATTTAGCCAATGCTTAACCAGGTTTCCACTGTTTCTGTGACAGTATAGAAATCCTTCCTCAAACCAACATCACCTCAAATAGGCTCTTAACTCACAACTCTCACTCAATTTTTGTGTGCGTGTGTCTTGTCCAGCACTTAACTGTCCGAGGACTGACTCAGTCATCAGTCAGTCAGCAGTCAAGCCACTTGGTAACGTCTGCTACCAAGCATGAAGTGCAGGCAAAATGAGCGAGCATATCGGAGACATCTCATGTCAGACCAGCGACACGGCTCGCCTGCTTTACCCACATCTTTGAACAGTTTTATGTTTCTGCCCTGCTGTTATCGGAGTCTGTGGCTTAAAAATGTCTGCTGAATTCCAGGACAAAAATCTGCGCCATTAGCTACCGTGAAGCATCTGGAATAGCATGTGTGTGTAGATAAAAGCCGCGGTGGAAGCAAATGCAAATTAGAATAGTGAAGCATGGAATCATTGCTGGAGCCGCCATGATGAGCTGAATTAGCATGCTGAATGCTCACTCACTGGTGTGTGTGTGTGTGTGTGTGTGTGTGTGTAGGTAAGTGTAGATGATGTAGAGCCCCTGCAGTGCGAGTCTCTCTGATGTCTGTGCTGTTGATGTCGATAGTCTCATTGACAAGCAGATTTATTCCTCTTTCTTTCTGTATTGCCTAACCGAAGAGGAAGTGCAGGCGACTTGTGCCAAGAGAGAAATGTCAGTCGAGAGATAAGGAGACATGCACATTGTTTCAAGGGATGGCTAAAATTGGACTCCTTATCAGATATCAGCCTGCCTTCGTTTATCATGTTCTAGTATATGTATATGTTACAGTTTAGTTGCCCTAATACATGCTCATTTACTTAAGGTTTATTGTTCGTTTGACTTTAAATCCACACCAGTGTGATCGTTGCACCAAAACATTGTTAGTTCTGCATAGCAACACAATAACAAGCTCTTTTAAATATTAAACACATTGTCGCCCAGAGACTCCTGTCAATCATTTCTCAGCTGACAAATGGGACCCCCCCCACCCCCACCTCGCTTCCCTAGTCTTCGACGTTTCAGTCATTAGCTGTTAAGTGTTCGAGCACTCAGCAGGGGGGGCATGCTGAAAAGAGGAAGGAGGACGAGACAGCAGTGAAGGACGAGATGGAAAAGGAGGGGGATGTGGGGAAGTACCCAGGCACACCTGCTGGGCAGAGCAAACCAACAACCGCACACCATGCCATGTCTCTGGGTATCAACTGGGCCTCAGTGTATCGCGTGACTCTGGATCGAGTCCTGCAGGGAGCTCGGAGAGTGATTATGTGAAGTGCTGAGGCTCTTAAATGTTTGAAGTGTCTCTGTAGTGTTGCATACGATTACAGCCACAGCGGGCACGTCTTAATTAGCATTATTTGCACGTCCAGCGCTGCATGAGTCACCCTGCTTTATTCCAAAAAGACAAGCGTACAGTAACGGCGGACCTGCATCTCGAAACAACCACCACTAAACGATGGAGGCATTGTGCATTGTGTACAGTGTATCCTGGTTTTGTTACACTCTATCTCTGACTGCATAATGCTCGTCAAATCCAATCTAGAGCAGGGCTGACAGATGGGCAGGCTGTGTTCAAAGCGAGTGGAGATTTAATATCTAAATAGCACAGGCGCTGAGAGAGAGAAAGAGAGAAAAGAGAGGCGCCCTACGTGGAGCAGCATAAAGGTCCTGACTGTGCCGCCATCACAGCTGTGACTCCCCCTCCTCTCCTTTTCTCTGTCTCCCTCCTCCCCTCCCCCTTGCATTTGTTCTTGTTGACGGGCGGAGGAGGAGTAATCTGTACACAGGCTCTTGCAGGGAGGAAACATGTCATCAACACTTGTTTACCATTATTAGTTTGAGCCTGCGAGAGGAGAGGCAGGGCAGCTCAATTACTCTCGAGCTATGAGGCAATGCAAAAGACTTCTTTTGCGTCTCCACATAGCGGAGCTCATCTCAGCTTGGCTCGACACCCTTTTTTTCCCATGTTAGTGCTTCCGCATGGCACTTGCTTATTCCACACAACACGCATTCGCTTGTGTGCGTGAGGCTTTCTCGCCTTTCTTTGTTCGTTTAGAACAGAGTGTGGGAATGTTTTTCCTCACTCGCTCATGCACACAGCTGTGGGAAGCCTTGCACGCTGGGGGCACACATGGAAGAGCTTTACTGTGCGTGTGTGTGTGCGTGTGTGTCAGTCTGTCATACGGATTTTATGGAGTGTAGCAGTGTCTGGTCTATATCAGCAAGTCAGGGAGAGCACTGGGCGGAAGCAGTGTGTGAGCCACATCCATCATCTATGAGCGAGCATTCTGAAGCAGCGCTGCCTGCCTGTGTGCTGCGCACTAATCATATCATGTTTGGAAAGGAGATTACCTCGTAGATCTGGTCGCCTGATGCCATCATGTCACACGCACTCAGTGAGACACTCCCCAGTCGTTTCGTCTCCTCAGTTCATGACTGTATTCCTGAGACGCGTATTCTTCCCCTTTCCCGGTCTCCATATTGTTCAGGAAGTGGGAGATCACAGCTTTCACAGCTTCCTCCAGTGGCCACATTCTGAAACTAGAGCCTGTTAAAGCACTCGGGAGTTTGGATCTAGTGTGCGAAAGAGAAACAGAATGTAAACGCTCGGAAAATAAACCCATATTTCCTGTTAATGCTTGCCGGCGGGTCTGGTTTTGCTTAGCCGGGGGCTATGACGGCGTGTATATGGCATGAGCAGACGGAAAGGAGTTCAGTGCTGTGGTTTCACCGGCCTCTGTTGTTAATACGGGAGTCATGGGAGCGTGCCCCCAGTCATGCCCTCGCTAACAGATGAAAGCTGCCAGGAAAGGTGCTGCAGCAGCCATGTTTAATTCCACTAAGCAAAAGGCAGTGTCTAATGTTATCTAGCATCTCTGTAGCCTTGGCAGGGGAGTGGCATGGTGCTGTCGATCAAAAGAAGGTGAACGCAACAACAAAAAAACCTCCCAACTCTGTTGCAATGCCTGGCTTTCAGGTTGTCCGTTTTTAATGTGATTTCCTGATAAATTGCCCTCACGCCTCACACCTCAAAAGTGCTCCATGTGCCAGAGTTGGGTTCGCTCTCTGCTGGCGTTCTAGCTCCTGCTTTAGTAGCGGTACGAGTCGGTACACACTCCACACACTGTCACAGCCTCCTAGACCGGTCTGTAAACGCCCGGCTCTCCCAAGAGCCTTAACCCCTCTCTGCACTTGGACTCAACATGGCTGCGCTGTAATTACTGCTCGCGCCTGTTTGAGAGACAAGGGGACCGTGTGAGTGCATGATTCTGCTCAAGGGGGGTCGAGTTTGGAGCTCAGACAAAAGAGGCAGCACAACAATTCCTAAGAGCAGTGAGGCCTGCGTAGTCTTAGGAATGTTTCCACTCTTTAACTCCACCCCCCACGTCTCAGGCATCACTAGCGTTTGCCATTGTGTGCTTTTCGTAATACGAAGCTCGGATTTATTGGAGCGAATGGGGCTACTCAGAGAGATTGGGTGTAGGATAGAGTAAGTGGCCCTCCGTTCGGCTACGAGTTTTCATTTCGTGGGGTACAGCGTGTGCACGAGAGCGCGAGGAGTGCTGGGCAAAAGCCAACATACAGCCCACAGTGCCGGGAGAAAGAGGCGCAGCGGCAGCGAGAGCACTTTGGAATGTCACTAATCAATTCATCTTTGTAATTGTAATGGGCGGCTTGCTGCTGCCTCCCATTCTCCTTCCTGTCTGGCTGCGAGTGCTTATCTTGATAATTTGATTCTGTGCACTGATCTGCTCTCTGCGACATAAAAACATAATTAGGGTTTAATAAGGAAACAGTCATTTCCAGTGCGAGACAGATTCAAAGAAAGGTCACAGGTTTCAGCTTCGTTTAGTTTCATGATTTTGTTGTTGTTGTTGCAGGATGTGTGGGTGGCTATGTGCGTGTGCTCATGCAAAAGGAATTTAAGTGTGTGTGTGTGTGTGTGTGGTGTTCAGGGGCACTGATGTCAGGGTTTGGTTCCTCAGCTTGTGGTGATGCACTAAATGGGCGAGAATGTCCTTGTGCTTTATCAGTGCTGAGATGTCTCTGAACTGGGAAAGCTGTGTGAATCCTCCTTGTCTCTGTATCTGCAGTATAATTCGCTCTGGCAGTGCTTTTGATGATACAAATAAGTGGCCCAGTTAGACTGTGGACTAATAGTGACTGCCTTTAATCCACTTGAATTGAGCTATATTTCTGCTCGATAGTTAGGAAATAAAAAAAAAAATAAAGACTTTCCTATAATTCCATCTTAACAGTCAACACTTTTTCCTGGATCTGCTGAAAACTAGCCCTGGAGTCGTGTATAGAGTCTTTAACAGAACTTTACAGCTGCTCATGTCCCATGCCAGGCCCAGGTGGTGGAAATATACTATTACACATGCATGCAGCTTAGCACTCGTTCCACCATCCACATGAAATGTAGCAGAGTCCTCATTATTTCTCAACAGTGAGCTCACTCTGCTGCTCGGCTCTGCGACTGCAGGGACCGTGAGGCAGGCCGAGGGGGGAAACGTCAAGTCCTCGGCTTTATGTTCCACCCAGGATGTTTTTTTTTTTCTCCAGCGGGCTGACGTGATGGCACGCTCAGCCTTTTTGTGGGGAATGTGGTATTCTGTAGGCACGTTAAAGACGACTGTGATTTCTGGCAGCTGCTCCGGAGGCCCCATCGCTCGCTCTATGCTCAGCTGTGGCTTCTTTAACGTTCTCTTAAACTGTTTCAATGGTCAGTTGGGTTTGTGTGAAGGCACAATAAATATTTCATGTCAGGGAATGAAAACAGTGTTTCTGCTCTTTTCTTCCCTCATCCTGGCCCTTGCTTGGATAGCACAATGACTGTGGGAGGTCTGGGTGACCCAGTGCCGCCACCTGCTGGTGACGTTGGGGGCGTGCGAGTGCTGGCACTGCATGCAGTCCCCCAAACCGACAGCGGGTGGCAGGGTTTGAAGTGCAACACGAGAAGGGGAAGCGGCGTGTGATTTGCTTGGCTGGATTTATGGTTTTATGCTTTACAGATGTGTGTCTGGAGATGTATTCAGGAGTTAATCTATCATACACTTGGAAGGGTGGCTGCGTTTCTGCCTTGAAGCTTGAAACGCCTCCCTTTTAAACACGCAGCTTTCCTTCCTGCCTGGCTCCCTAGTAGTCCAAAAATGCAAATGTTTTTCTGTTTACCGTATTAAAACTAAATGTTTTCAATCCCTTTTTAATTGACTTGGTTTTCACTGAGGGCTTTTGGCACAGAGTGAGGGAATCATGAAGGCACATGCAGCACAGGCTTGTGTTTGCCAAGAGGCCAATTTGTGACGCTGTTAACAAACAAATGTCTGTCTTTTTTTTTATTGAATGTTTATGTTTGCCTCATTTTCTTCTTCCAGAGTAAACGGGACCATCTGTTAATGAGTGTGAAATGGTACTACCGCCAGTCTGAGGTACCTGACTCTGTTTACCAGCACCTAGTACAGGACCGCAACAATGAGAACGGTATGTTTGTGTGTGTTTTACCACTAGCAAATAACACATGTAAAATATTATCCGGTTGCCACATCCTTTTACTTCACCATCCTTAGCAGTGTGTTAGACATCACAGTAAATGACATCTCAAATAAAAGAGGACGTGTCTGCGGAAACACCCCGCTGTCCTCGTTTCCATGGTAACAGTCCTTCAAACAAAGGCGGCGCGAGGTGAAGTGCAAATAACCCTGAGCGTAATATCTCTCGGTCCCATGGCCATCCCCGGGCTAATGCAGACATCTAGAAGTAATAACAGGTTAGGGCTTTCACCCGGCTTTGTGTCGAGACTGCATTGATTTTAATGCTCTCTAATAAAACAGCCAAGAGCGCCTCTGCAGTCCTGTCAACCTGGCAGACACTTCCATCCCTCCCTCCTTTCCTCCCTCCCTCCTTCCTTTCCTCCCTCCCTTACGTCACGTCCTAACCTGGGTCAGGATGACAGACACTCATCCGGCGCTGTCATAATGGATCTCTGTAATGACATTCGCGTTTTCGATTTCCACAGTATCTTAGTAGGGACAAGGCACACCCTTTGCAGAGAGAAATGCAATAAGCTTGCATTAGGCTCATACTTCGATCTGATTATTGGAATCCAGGTCTCGGTACTGCAGCCCTAGCCTACATGCTGCTTTTTACATTCCTGTATCTACACACGTTCACAGGGATGTCTTAAATATAATCACGTAATAAGTAATAATGGTATACTGGTTAAATGCATACTTGTATGGATAAAATCCTGTGCACAGTATTAGTACTGATGCTTGACATGAGCATTTTATTTAATATGTTTTACATCATGTTCTTTTACATTATATGTTATATGTGCATGCATAGAGTATTGTAGGGATGGGAAATATAACAAAAATGTCAATATTTGGATAGTCGAAGTCATTCCTACGATGCACGATATGCATCTGAAATATAGATTTGTCAACCTTCTACCAGTAAAACATAAAATAAAATGTCTATAAAATAAATTACTTTAAAGGAAAATCTAATAACTTAAGAGTTACTATTAAATCTAATAGTTTTTTTTTCCCTCAATTTTATTGGTTATTTGTTTGTAATTACTGTTAGTTATATACATATACTTCTCACGTAACTATTATATCAGTATATTGCCCATTGCTGCAGTATATGTTAAAAATATTTTTGATGTTTTTATAATTTGATTTTATAATTGTGATACTTATTTATATATTTGCATTTTTTAAATTATAAGAATTGTGAAACAAAATACATTTATTTCTTTGTTCGTTTCTGTTTGTGTCTATTTCTGCAGGTAACTGATTGTCTGTATAGCTGTAAATCAATATGTTTTTGTTAATGGTCCATATTTCTCTCTCTCGCTCTCTCTCCCCCTCTCTCTCTCTCTCTCTCTGTCTGTCTCCCTCTCTCTCTCTCTGTCTGCAGACTCAGGTCGGGAACTGGTCATCACTGACCCTGTAGTAAAAAGCAGAGAGCTCTTCATCTCGGACTACGTGGACACGTACCATACGGCGGCCCTTAGGTAACCCACCTGCTGTTTGAGTCATATCTGTATTTTCTTACTGCCTAGCCTTCGTGTTGTCATGCTAAGCAACAATTGAGCCTCTCAGTAAAAACCTCAGGACGTGACAGCTTTTCCATTATAACATTCTGCATGTGCGCTACAGCTCAAAGCAATCACGCTGTTCTTTTCCATGGCCAGAAATAAAAAAAGGACAGGCATGCTGATTCTCAGCATTTGAAACCAGATCTTCCCTGTCTTCTTTTTTTTCCCCAGCCATGTGTTCCATTTTCCCCCCTTTTCCTTTCCAGCGCTTTAACTAAAACCAGCTGGAGAGGCGCACAAAGCCGCAGCTCTGAACCAGTGATTTCAGGGCAAATTAGCTGCAACTTCTTCTGCACAAAGGCTCCTTTGATTTGACTTATTACAGGGCTTTTGGTAAACTCTGTGAATTCTGCTAGCATGGTGCAATGCTTGCTTCGAGCCCCTTGTCCCTTTCATCTTCAGAGAAAGGTATTGTGTCTGTGTTCTGAGCACCCAAACTACAGCGATGCTTGTTATTTTGAAAGCACAGGCGTGGAAGTGAGGGGGGAACCAATATCAAGATTCAGTTGGTAACTCTTGATAGCGCTGCTATGTATGCGTGTATGTGCGAGCGTGGGCGGATCCCGTGTGCTGTCCGTCATCCCTCATTTGTCTCAGGCTGAAGAGACGGGCCATGCCATCTGTAACAATGCCTCTGATTATTTTTTTCCACGGAGTTTGTTCATCTCTGCCTCATACACGCAAGAAACAATATTAGTTCAGCAGTGATTGATCTCCCATAGCTGGTAGCACGCTGGCCCAGATGTGTTTGCTTTAAAGCATGATTACTGTAGAGGCAGGAAATGTATGTGCACATCAACTTAAGGCTCATTTGTGTTTGTCTGTTTTATGTTTTGCAGAGGGAAATGTAACATCGCCCACTTCTCTGACATTTTCGCTGCCAGGGAGTTCAAACCACGAATCGACTCCTTCTTCTACATTTTAGGATACAACCCAGAGACTAGGTAAGGTTCGGTTTTCACTATATGCCAAAACAATTATCTCAATACTTTTTTTTTTTTTCATTTTCACAATACATAAATTATAATAATGCTAATAAAGAGTGTATTTTAGTTCACATAAATTGCATAAATAACATTTTACAAAACATTACCTAGTGCCCTTTAGTTCACATGATACTATATGTAATCAGAAGGCATTTAATGGGTGTGTTGTAATGGTAGATTTGGCAGTAAAGGTGGTATTTGTTTTAGAATCTGTAGGTATTTAAGACATGATTCTTGTTTTAGTCAGTGGTGGTTGTGAGTGTATCACATGAAGTGTTTGTAATTGCAGTCTGGTGACTGGAATTGCCAATCTACTACTGTTGAACAACACTGTCAGGACCTTGAGCAAGGCCTTTAACCCTCATCTGCTCTTATACTGTATATCTGATATCACCTCTTGTGCTCTTACCTCAACTTTCTAACAAGCTAGAGCACGCAGAGAAAATAATTTCACTGTACTGAACATGTAACAATAGAGGCTCCTCTTTCCCCTTCCCTTACTTTTCCTCGTATTTCTTCTTTTCCTTCCCTTTCCTATCCATATATTTATACATCCGTACATAAGCACTTTCTAATGGATATCACTGACTTGTAAAGTTGTGTGGAAAGCCTTGAAGGATTTTCGTGCTCTATTGTTCTTTGTGTTTGATTGTAGAGTACTGAATAGTGCTTTTTTTGTTTGGTTAAAAGTATTTTTGTGTGTATGAAGCTGTAATCTGCGTATACATTCTTGAAAGTGGTGGACAGCATGGGCATCAGCTATTGGTCTTACTATAAAGTGCATCATATGAGAGGATGTGATCAGTCAAGTATATGAAAGTGTATGAAATAACTTGATATGATTTTATATATTTAGATGAAGTGTTTTATTTGGGAGCATTTAACCTGCATGCCAGACGTTTGGAAGTGACACCGATTGTGATGAGAATAAACATGGAAAGGCAATAGAGATACTGGAAAGTTGAGGAACATGGAACATTCAGGTTTAACTAAACAAGGGGCTGAACAACAGACTGACTCTTAATTACTTTTTGTCTTTTGCATTTAAAATGGAGTTTAGTCATATACACCCGTTGCTAATAAAAACTTAATTAACTGAATCAGGTGTTAAATTAGAAGTGTAAATAATTAAAAACTGGTCAGTGGAAGAGCCTGTTATCAAGAAGGAACATAAAGCCTTCTCCCATATTACACATTAGAGTTTGAGGATATCACTTCAGCACAATGGTGTGTTTCAGGAAGGAATTATTTGGCTAAACTACAAAACAGTAGCCGTGTTGTGTTTTGCTGGTGCAGGCAACTTGGATACATTGCAAACTATATTTTTAACTTGAAAAGCAACTTCCTTGCTTCCCATTGTTGCAGGAGAGGCAGAACGTAGGGCTCTCACACGTCACATTCCAGTTGTTCTGTTGGTCCAGTGTTCTTTATTTTGTTACATCTGAAGAGTCCATTTTAACTGACGTAAAAATGAAGTCGCTTGTCAGCATGCTTTTTATCAGTGCAGCGATGCCTAACATCTCTCCTTACACACATTGCATCAGAGTTGGTCCTCTCTGAGCTTTGGTCTTTACCAATCACCATTTTCTAGGGCAACGTAATCTGCTTTTAACTCTGTGTACAGAGGTATATTAATTTAAATATAGAGCTGAATGTTTCACAAGGTTTATTAACATAAACTCCCCGTAGCTTAAAGTAAGTGTTTAGCTTTAGGACATTTGGTGCTCTTATATAAGCTTGTATAAATTTAGTACATTTGAATTTTGGAAGGAATTACAGAAGATGCTGTTCGTTTGCAATTTGAATACTGATTTACATCCCTGCTTAAGTAACTCTCATCTATTCAAAATGTGATCGCTATCTGTTATACTGAAGGTGACAGATGGCAACGTGCATCAGTCTGCATGACCTGGCATTTGAATATTATGGAGGAAGCTGCGTTCAGCAGCTATTTGAATACAACCTTGGGCAGAACTATTTGAGAAAGCATTACCATATTTGAATACTCAGTGCGGTCTTCTGCTGCTGTCGGTCTTCTGCATATAGCCTTCAGACTGTTCAGACATCTCGACCGTTCCGTGTTTAATAATAATAATAATAAATGATTTTATACACAAAAAGGCCAAACAGCATTTATCCATAATTACAAATCAAGCTATTTACAGTAATCTATTTGAAGAACTTCCATAACAATGTTCATCTCTATATTTGTCACCCGATTTGATCATTAAATATTATGGTACTTTAAAACAATTAATAACACCTTTTTTTAGAAGAATGATGTATTTGTGTTAGGAAATGGAACGTTTAGGTCATCATGCATGAGAGTCACTGTCTCTTCACCTGAGGGGAAAAGTTGCTCACTGCATCCAAACACGAGCCTCCTCGTCATCTCTTCACTCGCCTGATCTCTGTTCACTCTTATATCAGTGGGGAAATGATCGCTCATTAATTCATGACTTCTCTTCTGTCAACTAAATTTCCCAACTGACTGTGTTTCATGAGGCAGTTAAAATATTATAACGCTATTAACTCTGTACAGTGTGTGTAAGCACTCTTTGTTTTTGATGTCACGGTGCCGGGCCATCGTGGACATTTTGACATGAGCTAATTATAAAGAAAGAACAGGCTTATGTCTGTTTTGCTTTGACACAAAACTCGCCCACAATTTGATCAAAGCCTGACTTGGCTAACAAGGTTTAGATATCTTTAGGCATCGCTGTGTTAGTTAAACGGTCTCCTTCTCGACATGTTCATGCAGGAATGGAGACGATACAGTAATGTAGAGACCAGGAAAAAAAACAATTCAACCGAAACCTGATAAAATCATCTTTGGCTGTTTGTAGGGTTCATGCCCAGTGACGTCTGACAGGTTTTCCCAGACCGCCACTTTTTTTTTGTTGTAGTAGGGATCGTAAGATTTCCGGCTTCATATACATTATAAGCTTTATCACAGAATTCTTATGTTTTTCTGAGATCCGATCTTTCTGTCTCGACATTCGCCACTCGTGTTTGTAAGTGACCCGTATCTCTCCATGCTGTGAACAAACTGCTGCATGCACATTGCCTAAATAAATAATATACCTGTGTCAGGAGCAACAAAACAAAAAGTCATATTTGTGAGACAATCCAACATTGCACTATATACTCACTGAGCACTTTATAAGGAACATGAAACTAACAATGGATAGGGCCTTCCATTGTTCTCAAAACAGCCTCAGTTCTTTGAGGCGTGGAATCCACAAGATGTTGGAAACATTCCTGTGAGATTCTGGTCCATACTGACATGACGGCATCATGCAATTCCTGCAGATTTTTCAAGTGTTGTGAATCTCCCGTTCTTCCACATCCCAAAGTTGTTCTATTGGATTCAGATCTGGTGACTGGGAAGGCCACTGAAGAACAAGGAACTCATTGTCGTGTTCATGAAACCAGTTTGAATCGACTTTTGCTTTGTGACATGGTGCATTATCAAGCTGGAAGTAGCCATTAGAAGATGCTAAACTGTAGCCATGAAGGGAAGCACATGGTCAACAACAATACTCAAAATGGCTGTGACCTTCAAGCAATGATTGATTGGTATTAATGGGCACAAATTGTGCTGAGAAACATAAACATTCCCCACACCATTACACCACCTCCACCATCCTGGACTCTTGACACAAGGCAGGTTGGGTCCATGTATTTGTGATTGTTGGTGCCAAATTCTGACCCTACCATCTGTGTGCCTCAACAGAAATCTAGATTCATCAGACCAGGCTATATTTTTCTCGGTCTGTAAGTGTCCAGTTTTGGTGAGTCTGTGCCCAGTGCAGCCTCAGCTTTCTGTTCTTGGTTGACAGATTTGAAACCTGACATGGTCTTCTGCTGTTGTAGCCCATCCGCCTCAAGGTTCCAAATGTTGTGCATTCTGAGATGCTTTTCTGCTCACCACAATTGTACAGAGTGTTTATCTGAGTTACTGCAGCCTTTCTGTTGGCTCGATCCAGTGTTGCCGTTCTCCATTGACCTTTCTCATCGACAAGATACTTCTGTCTGCAGAACTGCCTCTCACGGGATGTTTTTTCTTTAATGCACCATTCAAGTAAACTTTAGAGACTGTTGTGCGTGAAAATTCCAGAATATCAGCAGTTATAGAAATACTCACACCCAGTCTGTCTGGCACCAACAATCATGCCACGGACAAAATCACAGAGATCACATTTTTTCCCCCCATTGTGATGGTTGATGTGAACTTTACCTGAAGCTACTGGCATGTAAACTGCATGATTTTATACATTGTACTGCTGGTACACAACTACTGATTAGTGAATTGTGTGAATGTGTAGATGTTCAGGTTCCTTATAAAGTGATGTTTGAAACCTTTTATAGTATTTACTCAGCTCAAACATTTATAGTAATTTGGTCTGGAGGGTCAAGAGATAAAGAGAAGACCACCAAATACACATTTTGATCCATTTTTGCAGCTATTGCTGGCGCTTGTGTGCCGAGATGTGTGGGTCCAGGCAAGCAGCCAACAGTGATGTGCACATGTGCCGTGAATTATGAGGAAGTGTGAAAAACCCATGCATTCTGGTGTCTGTATTTATTAATGTCTAGTAGCCATGTATCATGGCTAGGTGAAGATGAGATTTGTCTGTTCATACAGCTCTTTACCCTCTCTTGTCCACTTTTGTCTTATTTTAACGTGGCTTGTTTGAAAAACAAATATTTTGAATACTTTATTAAGCATACCTAAGAAATAAGTTGTAGTATTAAGGAAGCCTTAGACTAGATATGAAGGCTTATCTTTAGTTAACATGGAAGTGTGTGTGTGTGTAATTAGTCTATATATAGACTGTATAAAACACTCTCTGGC
Source organism: Notoglanidium macrostoma (assembly GCA_030068235.1). Classification (NCBI taxonomy): domain Eukaryota; kingdom Metazoa; phylum Chordata; class Actinopteri; order Siluriformes; family Auchenoglanididae; genus Notoglanidium; species Notoglanidium macrostoma. The sequence continues at coordinate 8,403,579 of JAQQZR010000015.1, read as the reverse complement.
CACTTTTTCACTTCTGTAAACAACTTTCATTGTCACATTCAATTTCTTATATTCTGTGTTTTTAATATTTGAAAACCATAACAAAGCAGTTCTGCAGGCTATTTGTTTGATTTGTTAAGCTAATGCAATTACCGATGCTGTGCATTTTGCGATCTCGCGTACAGAGTTAATATTATTTCTAGAGTAATTTGTGTGATCAGGAAATTTAGATTTTTATTTCAAAGCCCAGTAAATGATTTATAATTATTTTTATGATCTTTTTTTCTTAGGATTGGTTAGACTTGGTCTTATTTGCCTTATTATTTTTTAATATGCCGATACAACGTACCTGTGTATTCTAGAAACACTTGTTATTTATGGAGATTATTTCCATATTGAGTTTTATACTGTATTTGAGGTATATGCATGATATGTACATCGCTATAAGACGAATATAAGGATTTGTTTGCATATTTTTAATAAAGGACTTTTTTGAACTTGGAAATCTTTCCGTCAGTTTTCGGCAAGTGTGCTTAGACCTGTCTACTTTTAGTTTCTCTTCCATGGGCTTTTTTAGGGAAAATTATGATAGAATAAATAATCCTCCTACTTTCATTATATCTGCAGCAGTATTTCATGTGCGCCGTCTCAATATCTGTCGATGTTGCATGTCGGCGAAACAGGATGAAAAATATCCACCTAGATGTTGATCAAATCTGGTTGTGTTCGTAACTCTGTGTAATACCCTGAATCATCTGCATTAATCCTACAGTCTGGGCTCTAAAGAAATCAGCCCAATCCTCACCTCTTCATACCATCCTGTGTATTTTTTATAACCATTGTTGATGCTGTTGTGCTTGGTTCCACAATAGTGAAAAAAAATCCACCTTAAAACATTTAATGACAAACAATCTGATATGGATTTCAAAAAATGAGACCTTGTACTGTTTTATTTTTTTATTATTTTTTTTTAAATCTTTCATACACAATCGGGTTTAACCCTGCTGGAGTTTTTGTACCAGCCGTCTCTTCTCGAAAGTTTTAGACGTTTCGAATTATTTGCCAAATTGTGTTCTTGAAAGAAAAAAGTACTTTCAGCACTTAGTATTTCCCAAATACTGAGTGGTTATTTGGCATAATATTGAGCCAGAGCTCACCAAACAGCAGACATCTGAAACTCTGTTTCTTGTGAGGAGGAAATGCAGTCTGACTGTGAGGCCGTCGCTGCAGTGTGCTGTTTTAATATATAGCGTTATAAAAACATAATATTACAATGTAATAACGGGGTGCACGAGGGATTTTATGCACCCGTAGGGAGGGGGCGAAACGGGACGTCATGGTTATGAAAATGCTGAACATTGTTTATCTGGAGTCCTTCTCCACGGCTCCGTCCCAAACCGCATGCTACATGCTATAAGCACCGAATAGCCTACAGGAGTACGCCGCCGTAGGTTGCTATGGTTACCATAGATGGCAGCGTGCTGTTTCGGGACGCAGCCAATCCGAGGCTGTGGCTCCCTTTGCTCGCTCCCTCCCTCTCTTGCTCTCGCGCTGGTTTGGTATGCGGCGCTCCCCGCTCGCGCTCGCGTAGCAGAAGCGGGGATGGAGTGCGCTTTGAGCGCGTGTCGGTGTGGAAGGTCGCGGCACATGCTCAGTACCGCCTGTCGGAACGGCAACTGCGCGCGCCGTGTGTGAAGCTGAGGTCATACACACACGCACGCACACACACACAGACGCGCGCGCGCGCACTCATACACACACACACACACACACACACACATACAACCACACAAGGAACGAGCTCGGTGGAAGCGCGAGCGCATGAGCCTCCATTTTGAGCGCATCTAAAGCGCATAGGCGGAGAAGGAGAATTTGTATCGCGGCGTCCGACGCGGACAGCGTGTCATGTCCGACATGGATGATTTGTTCAGCCCGCGGAGGTAGGTGTGCGCGTCGGACATCACCTGTTAAGGCGTAAATCTCTCTTAGTCCCGCGCTGTTTGCGTGTTTTTTTTTTTGCCTTGGGTTTGTGTGCTGCAGTGTGCTTTAATAACGTGAGCTTTGTGTCTGTCGCCGTTGCTGTGCGGTTTGTTGTCGTCTTGCTGTCAAAAGTGCTGATAAAAGCTGTCGACCATGTAGCGCCAGGCTAACACCTCCTTCATATAAACCTGAGCTTCAAGGGAGTCTCTTCTTTACAGGGGGAAATCCAAGATTTTACTTATTTATTTATTTCTAAGAATAAACCTGCGGTTGCTGCTGACTTTTCACCGACGCCTCTCTGGCAGCACATGGTGAAAGTATTGTAAGTTAACCTGTCGTTTAGTTGAGGGAGGTCAGAGCCGGAGTCCATTTTGCAGGGCTGTGTGTGTGTTTACAGACAGGGTGACATGGCGCAGGAACATTCGGGAACAAAATGTACTCTTTCACAGCAGTAAGCAGCGCTACTAGGCTCTCACGGCTGGAGTAAATAAAGTTGAGACGCTCGCGCTATGTTATGTTATGACTGTGTTGCAGGCGTGTTGGGATTGGATGAGCTTGATGGAGGGGGCGGGGCCAGGCTTGATTGCTGTCCTCGTGCTCGAGTTAAATTATGCAGGCTGCACACTACTTGTTGTGCCATAGGAGTTAGTGCATCTCAGTACTGCTGGTTTAAGCACGAGATTATTTTTAAATAAAAAGCTACAATATTAAAGCCAAATCTTTACCTTATTTCCCCGTAGCTCACCATAAACACCCTCACAACGATCATAACACGGCCATGACAGTGCTGCTTGGCCCACTGTACTGATCTGGCACCTTATCAGGCTGATGATATTGCAGTACTTTATCCTCACGCAGTCACAAAATTTATCTGCACAAATAATATTTGCACACTGTTGTCATATTGCATTCCTTTATTTATTTATTTTTTTCTAGCATCTGGAATTTTTATTCATTTTAACAAATCTTATTAATATACATATCATAGCATAACTTTTTTTTACAAAGACAATACAGGTATTTATATATATTTCCAGGATTTATATTTAAAATGACTGTATTCAGTTAAACAAATATGACAGGACCCCAATAATCTCTAGATATGGGCCGATGGGCCAAGTTGAGCAAAACATCACAGACCTGAGGATGCCGTGTTTAAAGACCGTTCTTTGGGTTCTGTGTTCATGTGCATCAGCGCTGTTGTGAGTCATCACTAGTAATTGCAGCCTACAGTACATCAGTGCACTGAATCATAAAATGTCAAATCCTGGCTGATAGCAATCTAACACTTTCTCTGTATTAGACTGGAACTTGTGTTAATACACAAGTGTGCGTACAGCCTGCACTGTAAATCTGATAACGGTTTAGCCAGCTGTGTCCTTGCACTGACGGGCTGATTAAGTGTGAGGCCATATTTTACATTTTATTTACGTAGTTCACACTACCTTCTTTGATGAGAGATATGATGTTCTACGAGTTTGCATCTAGACGACTCATAAACGGAATAAAAGATAATGAATGACATACTAATTACACTCATCCACCAAATGAGAGATTAGCATTTATCCTCGGTGTGCTTTGTGCAAAATGTCAAAGTTAACACATGACATCTGAGACCATACTAACTGGCTGTGTTGCGTGTATCTAGATTTACAAGGGAATGGCATTCCTGCCTCTGATGATTAAGAATAGCCTGCTTTTTCTCTCTCTCTTTCTGTCTCGCATGCACACACGTGCGTACAAAGCTGACTCGCTCAAATACAGTTGTATAAATAAATGTCTCTTCATTTGAATACACAGAAGAAGGGAAATAATGCAGTGTGTTTATGAATGTGCAAGTCCAGGTGTCTGGCTATTTGTAGTCTGAGGGCCCTTTTTTTTTTCTTTTTTGGCAGGGGGTACAATCTAGGAACAGGTAATGGCAGTGCAATACGACCTAGTTTTATGTTACATTGCCGAAACTGCAATCATGAAAACTTCTTTTCTAAAGCGGTGTGTTTGCGTGCACCTGTTAGTGTGTTGTAAAAGTTAAAAGTTCTATACATTCTTAAAATCATTTATAAAGTTACTAGGCTTATTTGTTTGTACTTGTTTATTTTCAGTGTGTGGCTCTGATGACCGTCTAAAGTAGACAGCGTTTAATAATTTGGTGTTGAGTTAATGTTTGTGTGTTAGCACAGCAACAAGCAGCTGCTCGAAGGAGTGGAATGATTTACTGCCGTGATTATTTTTGTGCTGTCTGCTCTGTTAAAAAAGCTCCCACAGCTTATTTGCTTCAGCTAGTGCTTGAACTTGAGCTGTAGATTGTTATTGGAACCGAATGGCACAAGTGTCTCGTACAGCGGCACATGGCTGCTTGGGGGTCACTTTCCCCTGCTCGAGTGATCAGCGCTGCGCTGCTCAGGCCTGCCTTCAGTGCCAAGGCTGCAGCACCATGTTCTGGAGAGTTCTCGGAGTGATTTCTCTCCTCCACTGCTTCAGTAAACTTGCTCTCCTGATCTGCTTTCTGTGCTCATCTTGCATTTAGTTTTTTTTCTTGTTTTCTTAAAATGAGGGACACTTAATCCTTGCGCTAATCCCACAGTCGAGTGTTTGTAAGCATGTAGGTTTGCACCCTTTGCGCCTGTCTGCAGTATATGTTTTCATGCGGCGTTCCTTCTGTTCACAGTGCTTATGTTTTTTGTCAGAATTTACTGGCTGGGGCTGGAGGAGGAATGAGTGTTGTAGGGAGTGTTTATGAAACAGACGCGAAAGGGAGGCTGTGATTTGAGGCCTTGAGCCGCTACCAGAGGCCTCAATGTGCGCGTACACACACACTCACACTCTCTCACACACACACACACACACACACACACACACACACACACCACATCTTGGCGTTCCGACCAGTTTTGCAGTGATGATGGAGGGTGCTCCGCTCCGGACGCAAATCACACTGACAGTTTCTGGGCTCACGCTGCGGACGGCGATATGAAAATCGGCGCCGTTGCCCTGGCAACAGAAGGGGGGAAGGCTTTTCAAGAGGAACATCTTGTCATTTTCTTTAATCCACTGCAGCTGGAGATCGGAACACTATTATTAAATTGTGGTTGCCATAGTTACCAGAGGGGCTTTGTAACAGCAGTCATTTCAGGGTCCCTCTCCCATCGTACGGTCTGCCGTTCGGGGGCCGTTTGTACTGTACCTCTGCATGAACAATGAGGCCCATCATTCCCTGCTTCTCACTGCCTTTGTCCTTTTGTTTAGCGTCACGGCTTCCAGTCCGTATCGTCCCCTCATGGTGCCTGTCGTACAATATTACATTAATCTGGAACAGCTGTATATATCAATGCAGTCGTCATCTGATGCTAATTTTCAGTCTGTTTTTCTATTCATGAGTCGTACTCTTTTGTGCTGTTTGGTATATCACTTGCACTGCTCACATTATGGATGGCAGGTATAGTGGAAAATCGGCTGAAATGGCTTCAGCTCCGTTTAGTAGAATGAAATTTTTTGCTTTTATTTAAGGGTGAACAGTTAATGATATTTTAATTGTGTGGCTTTCACAGCCAGTGTACATTGTCAGCACTGTTGCTGAGATGAGCTCTTGTAATATGGTCATATAAAGTCCTGTAATTTGGCTAACATTGTGTAAATATTATTAACAAGTCCTTGAATTCCCAGCTTATTAATCCTAGCATATTATCCATATAGTGTAATTAATAGGAATGGTATGAAATTACAAGAAGGGGGGGGGGGGGGGGAAGAAAGGCAGAAAATGTACGTCGGAGCCACTGAAGAGTCTTGGGAGTTGAATGGGCTTTAATTATTTGCCCCGCCCCTTATTCATATGTTTTATCTTTCTGACCAATCACATAGATATTTGATCATTTCCTTATAAATGTATCTGCAGACACTAGATAGTGACATATGACTTCTGACTAAGCCCAATTGTGTTTTAGCATTTAAAATATGTACAGTATCAGATTCATTCATTTTGAATGCAAATGTACACGTATAAAATGTTTGTGTTGACGTTAATAGTGGAATTTCAGTTACAAAAAATAATTGTCTGTCATTTTATTCATTATTATTCAGTCCAACTGTTTCCTGAATTTTTTATTTATTTAATTATTTTTTTGCAGGCGATTAAACAGCACCCAAGGGGAGATCCGAGTAGGACCCAGTCACCAGGTTTGTTTATTCCTTCACTCATACAGTTTTAAACATATTCCTTAAACCTGTTATAATTCACCGCAGGCTAAATGATGCACATCCATATAGACTAGTGCGCAGGCATGCACATGCGTGTTTCTTGATTTATAATAACTTGACTTCCAAGCACACGTGTTCATAAAGGGTTACGGTGGATTCGTGTGCACCGAAATGAATTTCGCACACTTTCTGCCTGGGTTAGGGTGGGCTCGACAGATACACAGACTTGGCCGTGTTTAGTGGAAATTAGACGTGGCTTCAGTGGTCTGAAATCGAAAGCTGAAAAAAGCGAGGTTGCAAGGGAAAATGGACGATGACGAAAAATACGGAATATCACCAGCAATTACTGTCATAGCTTTTATAGAGCATTTTGTCTCTGACATACTACATCAGAGTGTTCTCATGTGGAATGATTACAGCGTTATGTCCCTCTTTAAAAGACTTCAAATGGACTACATGATAGGAAAGGAGCAAAGGGAAACGCAACGGTGCGTGGATTCAGAGCAATCCATTTAAAAGGAGAGATTTAAGATATTCTTCAATAAGGAAATGAGATCATGCAAACAGTAATTGAGCCAATGGGAAATAAATGACATATTGAAAAACTCACTCGAGTGTTAAGCCTCTTCTGTTAAAATTGCACTTCTCTATTCCAAATGGGCTTAATTAAGACTTGACTCAGGGAGTTTGGGGGCATTAGGAGCGCCCCTCACTTGTTAATGCACTAATAAAACCTTATTAGACTACCATTGTGTCAATATTGTTCATCAATTAGTGTAACTCCTGGTATATAAATAGTTTTTTTTGTTACGTTCCTTTGCGGTGTCAAAGTGCGAGCATGAGGAAATTAAATAAAACTTCCTGACATCAAAGATTCGAACAGAACGAAGATATTAGTTGTATCTACTGGTGGCAAAAATGTGTTCCTTACTTCCACCGGAAAAACTGGATTTATGTAATTATAGACACTCACACACACACATACACACAGTGACAAATTAAAGGAAAATCCAGCATGATGCTAGCATTCTTTGGTTCTATGTGTCCCCTTTCTTTGAGAAAGAGGTTGCTGCAAATTAATACAAAGTTTTACTGACCGATGACATTTATACTAAGATAATGGGCGTGGTCTCCTACAGTATGACTCCGCCCCATGCACCTAGCACAAGGCCTTGCTGAATAACGGTTGATGAGAATGAAAATGTTGTAAGTAATTTGCTCTTACCTTCTGAGCAACCAGATCTTAACCCAGCTGAACAGTGTTGGGAGATTTTGTAATGATATGACTGCAACCTCCGCCGTTCGCATTAAAAACACCAATTTAGGGACTATCTTTAGGAAGAGTGGTGTTCGTTTCATCAGTACAGTTCCAGAGACTTGTAAAATTTACTCACTGGGTCATTGAAGCTGTTCTGGCAGCCGCTAAAACAGTATTAAAACACTTATGTTTTTTCCTTTAATATATTAAATATATTGTACGTGAAGACGGATGGCATTGATTTGTGTGGCCTGAATTATTCAATTGCAGGTTTTAAAATCATTCGGCATTACTCATTTACTCTAACCATCCACTAGCCACATAGGGACCACACTTGTAAATTGATATTTAGCACTAGTTGCTTGTGCTTTGTGTGGTTTGTGTGTAACACTGCCTCAATGATTTAATAGGCCAAGCTCCCAGAGCTGCAGCCTTTCCCCTCACCCGGAGGCCAAGTGACTGAAAATGAGGAGCTGGTCTGGATGCCGGGGGTCAACGACTGTGACCTGCTCATGTACCTGCGGGCAGCCAGGTGAGCTCACACGGCCCTACTGCCATGATCACAGGTCAAAAACAAGCTAACTGCTTTTCAGACTGAGATGTTGCCATGCGTTTATGTACGCGTTTTTTAAAGCTTGTGTAGCCTCTAATACAGTTTTGTGTGTGCAGGAGCATGGCAGCGTTTGCAGGGATGTGTGATGGAGGCTCTACAGAGGACGGGTGCCTGGCTGCTTCCCGCGATGACACTACACTCAATGCATTAAACACTGTAAGTTGATCATTTCTCATGCACCTATATAAATGGTATTTGCTCGTACATCTATCAGCTTGAATCGCTGTGTTGTGTAAAATATCATAAACTGTTCCAGTTCTTACAAAAAATCTTTAGTAACCAAGGCAACACATATAAATATCAGAACGATGAGTTCTACATTATTAATTCCACATATTAGCAATGCTCCTGCAAAGCTCAGACAGATTTATTGTTAATTGCTTTTAGCATGTTGGACGCAGTAAAAAAGAAGAACCAGGGGGATTCAGAGGGGTTTTTTTTCTTCTTAATATAACAGCCCAAACATAACCGAGTATTGGAATTGCTCCACTTATAAATTTAATCCGCTGTCAGCAAGATTCTGCTATTTTATGAGGTATAAAAAGCATAACTGGTAATCTGTCAGTGAAATGGCCATGGACAGTACTGAAGCTTCGTTTGTTTATGGTTTATGTGGTTGATGAATGCATTTCGCTTTGCGCTGCTCAACAAGTCTGTAATACTGATGCACGAAGAAAGCACAGCTTTGTATTCTGACCCAAATGCCCCAGTGTCTTTATAATGTCTGGGGGGGAAGAACACCTCATCATAGATGTGTTATTGACGGCCAGATGCCGATTTCTTCATGCTAGTTAAATATTTGACTGATTAGAAATGTATTCGGATTTCATTTTATTGTTTACATGTGTTGTATGGATGCACAACTTTATTCCTGGAGGACTGGTGTGCATGGTGTGCAGATTGTTCTACATAAGCACTAAACCTGATAATTAACTTGTTAGATGAATTAATTGAGTGGGGAAACCATTAGCCTGTTAGACCCTCACCTTACAGGACTGGATTTGTGCTCCTCTGGTCTGTTTCTTCTACAGACATCGTGCAGTTGATATATTTCACCACAAGGGAGCGCAGGTGAAAACCTGCACTATTACAATTGTAGAGGGGATAGAATAAGCTAACAAGGGGCGTTACAAGCGGTTTGATTTCATTTTAAATCAGAAGGTTGATTTCATTTTAAATGTGTATTTAAGAACTGAAAATAACACTTGGAGCAAATATTGGGCCTGAATCATCGAAAATAAAAAGAACTCTTAGATAATTAAGTAATGAAATGAATAGTGTCTAATTCAGGTTCACCAGAGAACGACCCCGGTTCACTGTTTTGTGTGTTTGGAAACCATGAAGCCACCAGAAACGGAAACGTAAGTGCCATTATAGTGAGAGGATTAGTGTAGCAGAAGGTTTAGCACACATTACTCTCTATGTAACTTTTCAGTTTCTTGATGAGCTTCATTTCTTTGTAAAGCTGCATTATATAATATGTTTAAAGCATAGAGCAAATGTCTGTCTGCAAGCTTAATGTCTGTTTCTGAATTAGATTCAGTAATTACTTAGGCTGCAATTCCTGTCTCATCATCACTTTAATATTCTAAATTAGCCCTAACATATTGTTTTATAACCATTTCAGTGTTTCTCATAAATTGACTGAGGAGGGAAAAAATCATCCAGGAAAACTAAGGCTGCAATTAGGCCAATCCGATTAGCTCGGGTTAGAAAAGCCATAATGTATCCGTCAGACTGGTGTCGTAGGGATAAGAACACAGGCATCAGGAAGAGTCATTTTCTCAGCCGTTAACTTTTTGAGAGGGAAGTATTTAAGAAAATGGTGTTAGCAGGACTGTATGTCCAAACTGGAGTGATTACTGCGCAGTATTTTGCTTACAGAGTCTAATCGTTAATGGTAATGGCCCTCATCCCGCTCGTTATTCCATCTAGTGTACAATTACACTTTGTGGTCTGGAATAAGCAAAGTCTGCCCTTTTTTTTATACTTTGTAATAATCCACTCACTGACTATGAGAACTTTTTGCTGTCCTTAGTGACATCAAATATATTTGCTTTTGTAATTCTACTCCACTTTTTTTCCCCCTAACCCTTATACTGACTTTCCACAGCTGGGTTCTGCTGATTTAAAAAAGAAAAAAGGAAGAAAAAAAAAAAGCAATTTGTCCTGCACAATTAGGTGTCCACTAGCAGAGACCCAGTGAAATGAGATGTCCCTGGCAGGCCTCATGTGTAATAGCAGATGAAGACAAATTGTAGAAAATCCCTCTGCTATTTCCACATTCGCACGCTTTTTCCAGAAACGCCCACAGGCTATCAAGCACACGGAGCACGGCTGGCTCTGCCCTAGGAAAGACCCTCGTTCTCGGTGTATAATGTGCTCACCTAACTTCAAATGAGAACACTCTTTTTCAGCTACAGTGGACTGTAATTGCATCGCACAACTGGTAGTGAACGGTACACGCTCCACGACTCAGGATGCATGATGATGACAATTCTTCTTCCTCCCTTCTTCCCGAACGGAACAGGACACAGAAGAAGGCATAAACCAATGAACTCAGTAAACATGGCATTTCCATTCACAACGAAGAGGGGAGAGCAGAGAATTAATGCTGTCTGCGGTTCACTGTTTCCTGACCTTTTCCCCTTTCATTTGCAATTCTGATGTGTTTTTGGAAAGGACTCTCTCAGCCTGATACCTGCTTGCCTTTGACAGGCTGTTTTGTTTCAGCCTCGCATGTAATGATTTTTGATATTGGCTCCATGTTTGTGCATTGGCCATGGCAATGAGACGAAGGAAATTGTGGAATGTTTTTCTTCTTCTTATGGCTATGAGAATTATTCCCAGAACTGAATAATGCAAGATAATATAGCTGTATTTACAAGCAAGGGAATGAACACTTGAGCTATTTATTTTTGCCTTTATATTATATTACATTACACCACAACTCAGTTGGATTCTCAAAAGTGATTGGTCAGATGGTGGTGATTTAATTTTCTGTAACAGGATCTCTGACAGCAGTGCCAGCTATAATTCAAGTCACAGGTTTATATTAATACACAAATTTTAATTTGCTATCGTTTCTTTCACAGGGATTTGCATGGCGGATGCTCCACATGCGCTAATACTAGATTCTATTAATTTTGAGAGAGACGTTAATAAGAGTGGCTGGTGCATGAGTGATATTTTATAGCATGAGCTACATCAGGAACTAACTTGTCTCATGGACTTTTCACTACATTAGACAACTATAAATAGGAACTCTTTGTAACATGCTGTATAGAAACATATCAACCTTCAGTGTGGCAACAGCAACTCCACTCCTTGTCACAAGTCATTGATTATTTTCCTATAGGAGCATGCCGTGGTGTTTTATTTCTTGCCTATTATTATATATTATCAATTCAGATATTTGTGTATTGTACTGTATTATAACTCCCAGATGAAGTCTGGACCTAAATATGTGTACGTGTTTCCTTTGATTAGTTTTTTTGTTTGTTTGTTTGGTTGGTTTTTGTTTTTTTTTGCAACGCTTGATAAAAGTTTACCTACAGCAGGTTTATTTCCAGTTGTTAGAATAGGATGTGTCCTGTTCCATGCTTCATGGCTTTTGCATTTCCACCCCAGCTGTTCAAACTCCATCACTCTGACACACTTTGTCTATGAAGCCAATCATAGACATTCCACTACCACTTTCATTCAGAGCTAAGCGAGGGTTATTAAAGCAGCATATTTAAATAGACTCGTCTGAGTAAAAGTCCTAATTAATACCTCTTTTTTTGCAGCTTCACGAGAGCAGCTACGACGCCGGGAAGGCATTGCAGCGTCTGGTGAAGAAGCCCGTCCCCAAGCTAATTGAGAAGTGCTGGTCTGAGGACGAAGTGGTAAGAGCTGAGTTCATTTCCTAAAGGAGGAGGCTGTTTTGTGCGAATAGGCCAGTGAGTAGTAGCAGTGAGGTCCCCTAGAATATGGCAGCTGCATCCTGTTTATGGTGTGCTGAATAAATATTCACTATGAGACAGAAGGCAGAGAACAATGCTGTGAGAAAGCAGTGGACTCTTTTTAAAATACTTGAGTTGAAATTGTTCTCAGCATTGAGGAGCCTCCGAGCTGGAAAGAGTTTTGCTCTAAGGCGTTTCTTGAGGCTGGTAATGATTCCTTGATGATTTGAGGCCTGTTTTTTTTTTTCTTTTTTTTTCTTTTTTTTTTTTTTTTATTTTATCCTTTTTTTTTTTGAAGCCGCTCCAGCCTTGTGTGTTTTAAAGGCTCTGTGACATGTGGTTCTGTGTCCACACCCAATGTTACTGAGTTACTTCATTCATAAAGAAAGCCTGAAACACCCCCTCTCTCCCTCTCCCTCTCTCTCCAACTGCTTGTGAAAGTATAATTGGAGGATCTTGTTAAAGTTGTGGCTTTCTATTCACAGGGAAAGTACCTAAAATTTTGTCACCGAGGGTGGATTTAGAATCAAGCTGCCTTGGATGTGGTTTTTATTCACAATCAAACTATCATGAATGTGAGTTAATAAGTTTGCTGATTAAACATGATGGTGAAGTTTGAGCAAAGCTGATGCAAGCAGAACCGCAGCAAACTGAGCTGGATTAGATTTTTTCCCCCATCACAGGTGCTTGCTAACACTGTCATGCATGCGGGTATGGCATTAGGAGCTTTTGATTAAGCCCATTAGCTAGCTTGTTATCTTTCAGATAGTAGACATCAATACTTGTAATAATTCTTCCATCCTCTCTTCGGGCAGCATGGAAAAATTTCTTAGTGCCAGCTAGTCCATTAAAAAGAACCACCGTCTTTGCGCTGTTGTGTATTGATTGAGACCCGGGCGTTTTGGAGTGCATCGTAAACAGTCATTTTTGGATGTCTGGTGTGTGGTTTTTGTGAAGCGGAGTGTGTAACAGTCTGTCTCAGATGAATAATACAGGGAGGAGATGAATAGTGTATGAGAGGTGGCCTCGATTACTTCACCGTTAGTCTTTTATGTGTGTGCATGCAAGTGTTTGTGTGCGCATGCTGCCGGAGGGGGTTGGAGACAGGAGGCCAGAGCCACGTCGCACACACTCTCACCACCTCCCCGCTGCCGCAAAGCCAAGGACACCACTCCCACTGATCTGATTTCAAGTTGTGCCTTTGCAGCTCCGAGAGCCTGGAGGGACAGGTGTAAATGTAGCCCTGACCTTGGCGCTCATACCAGCCCTGCCTGCTGCTCCTCATTTATTTATTATCAGCCCCTGCTTTCTCTTCACTCTCCAGCTTTCTTTCATGAGTGTTTTTTCTCTCTCTCTCTCTCTCTCTCTCATGCTCTCTCACAGCCCTCAGGACCCAGGCCTCATTATTCCGCCACTCCTTTTTGAAATGTGAATAAAAGTGACAGTGACTGGCTCTGAAATGACAGAATTGCCCCTCTTCAGGGTCACCTTTCACCGCTCTCTGTCTCGCTCCACCCCCTTGAGCAAGTGAGCAGCGACCGTTTCTCTAAAGTCTGCCTCTTTTCCAGACTACGCACTGAGCCAATTTAGTTTGCATCCTCCAATATCCCTCTGTAAGCAGAGTTAAATATGGCACCCGATTCCTGATAGCACCCTTTAAGCTTACAATGTTAGTAGTCATTATTTCAGGGTCTACTTCCTTTAATACCCTCATACGCCTTGATGTTTTACTTAGTCCAAGACATCATCATCATTTACCCAACAAACGCAGTAGAATTTTCCAGAGTAAGTGCAAAAGATGGCATGGCGGCTGTCCTGTCGTCGTACTCGGTCTGAAATCTGAGCCTCTACCCACTCCATAGTCCTGCTGTGCATTATCACACTGCTCGTCAGGCGGTGATGAATGACGGCGTGAGGTCTTGAAGAGCTCAAGTGCCTTGTGAGGCAACACCGTCATCGTGGCCCTCCTGTGGTGAGAGCATGGACCTGCACATCCTGCTTACCAAAACCTCCCGACAAAAAAAAAAACAAAACTCCACCCCAGTGTCTGTTAATGGAAAAGAGAAAGGGACAGATAGCTCAACAGAGGGAGAGTGGGTGCATGTTTAAATTGCAGGCACAATCATAATCTCGGCACGTTTCCCTGTGCCCTGTGAAAGTGCCCACCCACCCTGGAGTTAATTTAGCCTTTTTCTAAGAAGTGTTTTCTCTCCCTCACACTCCCTCAGAGCAGGTTTTGTTTGTTCTGTGATGGCCAGATTTAGAGAGTTTTTACATAGCACTTTGAGTTAGGCAGGACAGGAAGTGAACGCTACGGTGTTTCCTGTCACCTTTGCATTACACAGAAGCTGGTTTTGCTGAGTTGTTGCATGTGTATATACCATGCACAAATGTGTGCACTATGACCGAGCCAAAAGTTCTGTTTCTACTTTCAAGTGGTGATGTACACAACCTGGTTAATATGATTGTTTCAGCCGGTTTAGTAGGTCGTTCTCTGTTTCTGTTGTGGTTTGTTTATTATATAAGGTTCAAATAGGCAGGATGTGGGCTGTCTTATATTTGCTTTGTGGTTGTTTTGTGTGCACGAATGTCATCGTTGTCACTTCTTCTCTCGTGACACTACATGTTTGTGTGACTAAATTTATCCTGCAGTCTTTCCACCTCTGCATAGTCAGTCAGCCTTCGCAAAAGGTCAAGTGGTGATTTCACAAACCTGCTGTGTATTTAGACAAAGCTCACTTAAAGAGGCATTTCTTTGAAAATGTTTGGACCACCATCGCTGCTGTGCATTTGAAGCCCCACTCATCTTTGTCTGGCATCATCTTTCTGTAAACACGTGTATCATTTCCTAACGTTCGTATAGACCAGTTTTTCAGCTTCCAACTATTATTGTGTAAGCCGGAAGTGTGCTCAGGTCACAATGGCCTCTTTACTTTTTTTTTTTTTTCTCTCTCTCTCTCTCCATGATCTTTCTTTTACAATAGTGTACTGTTGAACAGTGAGAGAAAGGGAGGGTGTGTGAAGCAAAACCGGGGGGAAAGAGCCAGCTCTCTGGAACAATTTTTGAAAAAGAAAAAAAGGAAGCCTGTTGTTTCAGCAGAATGCGCGCCTGGTGATTTGGTAACCCTCCCCTCCTCCTTCTCTCACTCCCTTTACTCTCCCTCCCTCCTTCCCTCCGGCTCTTCCCCCTCAGTCCCGCCTCCTCTCTGCCTGGTCGCCTAGCAACCCAGGGCTGGAGCAATCGTGGCAGGGCCAGAGCGATTCAGCGAGCAGATTGGAGGATGATTTATTAGCTGGGCTCAGAGAGCAGCAAGCTCAGGCAGCTGAAATGGAGCCTTAAAGCAGAGCCGACGTGCAGCACACAGAGCCCGAGACGGAGAGAGCGAGAAAATGATAAAGTGGTGCGCACAGCTCCCGCAGACTCCCGAACGGTGTAAATGCTACAGTAGGCATAACATAATTACGTTGACACAATCATGCCTGCAACAACACGTGCGTACAGCCCTGGCAGGTGTAATTGGTTTTGGCCCACCGGTCAGGAACTGAGACCCCGAATGATGGTGGCAGATTCTCTGTTAATGTGTTTAACAAAATACAGGGGGACGTACCCATGACATGCACGCTGCTGTTTTAGGGCCTCATTAACACAGGAGGATGTCAGATACCTACATGTAGAAGAGCTGTTTATCCTGCTCCTATTGGTCCAGCTCTGATTGCCAGTTGTTGTGCCAGATGTTAGCCAGGCTTGTGGTAGAAGAGGCACAATGGAGCAGCACACCTGGGAAGCCACACGCTTCTCATTTATCCTTTTTTTTTAAATTGCTTTTATTGTAAGGCAAACCTTAAAAAAAACGCTGTTTATTTTTATCATGTATTTTTTGATTACAGGATAAGTTTGAGCCACAGGTCTTGAACACTGCTCCACCTACTGGTTAATCCACTACACCTCCCACCACATCAGATCGATTAAATATTTACTTTACGGCACTGACTTTTTTCCTCCCATTCGGGTCCGAGCACGTTAATCTGTTTCGTCTTGAACAAATGCCAAGGCCAGGAAAAAGCGATTTAATGGTGCTTGTATTATTAATTTGCTGCCTTAGCCTTTTCATTATCTCAAGGAGATGCAATTTGCTGAACGTTTTAAGAGAACTTCGAAAGGGAAATATTGTAAAGCATGTTGTTTGGAAAAAGAAATGCCCCCACCCTGCCACAGATTGTTCTTTTAAAAGCCATGTGTAAACACTTCCCTAGTTACATAACTAGAACAGACTGTGTGTGCTAACAGGCGCTCCATGTCTGGTTTTCTTGGTGGCTTGTCTCTGTATTCATCTCCTAGACCTTTCTGCGCGCGCACACACACTGCTCCAGTCTTCTTCCTTTCTTGCGTTTTTCTTCAGGTGGTGTCTGTTTTCGTGTTCGAGTACATTTAATAAACCGTCCAATCTCTCTCTCTTTTTTTTTTTCTCCCCCTCTCTCCTTTTTCCCCTGAAAGGCAGCACTGAGGGGGTTGGGGTACTAATGAGAAAGGCAGATGTAAAACTGCAGGGCTGACACACATGCCCAAACGCACACAGAAAGGCAGCTCGAGCAGTGTGATTGTGCTCAGAGCACGCTTGAGTGACAGAGAGCCACCATGCAACGCAGAACTCCACTCCAGGTTTTACACACTGCCGCCAAACAGAGGCTTCCTAGCAGAAAGATCACATGTAAAGCCTTCCCCTTTGTAGTGGAGGAGCAGAGAGTGACAAGCTATTTCTTGCTCATAAAAAAGCGTCGCACCTTTGGGGACTTTGTGGATTTGCGTCTCAGATTTTCCTCTACCTGCGAGTGGACTTGGTGAACTGGAGTGTGCTCCGAGCGGACTTGAGCTGGTTTTATTCAGCGGAGTTGGTCGGTGGAAAGTATTGGCCGAGATTACTGTGGAGCGGGGCTCGTCTGTGGAACAAGAAAGTAAATCTGCTGCTTGTCTGCTTCGTTGGTTATGAATGTTTTCTGCCTCCGCTTTTTTTCGGCTCAGTCTTGTGGCTTTTAAAGGAACAGAAATATTTAAAGAGAGAATCTTTTTTTTTTTTTGTATTTCTCTAGCCATTGTATTTACGCAGAGTGATGTTTATTAGCATTCTCTGTAACTGTTGAAAGTTATTTTTTTTTTTCTTCAAGTAAAGATTGGACTTTTTTTAAACCTGCTCAAAATATACAAATAAAGCTCAAATCTTGTTCTGTGATTTTTACGTAGGTGAGCGGGGGTTTTATTTTTTTGGTGGTGTTTGTTTTGTTTTTTAAAACTCCTCACCGAAACCGAGCTCCTCTTTGAAGAGTAAGTAGGAGAATTGCTCGATCAGGAAAGGCGTGTTGAGATTCTCCGTAACTTACTGAAGTTCACTTTTGAACTTCAGACGCCTCCACTTTGCAGGTAGCAGGTTGTTTCATTCCGTTTCAGATGAAATTGCCTTCACATTTGCTCTTTATTGTGGATTAATTTGAGCGCTCGTTCTTGCGTTTGCTGTCATTCCCCCCCACCCCCCCTACTAACCTTTAGCTCTTGAGCTACAGAAAGATAGCTATCAAAATATTTACTGTGTTTACAGTAGAAGGTATTTGTGTGCTCATGAAAATGGTTATCTGATTTCCCATCTCCTTTTTGTGTGCTTTTTGACAAACAGAAACGGTTCATAAAAGGACTGAGACAGTACGGCAAAAACTTCTTCAGGATTCGGAAAGAGCTGCTACCGAACAAGGAAACGGTAAGTCACTTTCCCTTAATTATTATGCTATTTTCTTCTTCTCAGTCCTTTATATGAAGTCACTTTTGCATCCATAGTCTTTTTTTCCTCCTTTCCACTATTCACAACGTACATGCTGCAGTCAGATCACACCGAACCTGGGCTAGTGAAAGAAATGAGATACTAGTAGCTCACAGATGGACAGGGTGCATGGATATTAGATTTAACAGTAAGCATATTAGGTTGTTGGATGGATTCCCGAGAACAGTGAGCACACTGTGTTTGCAACCAAAACAGAGCGATTACTGTTTACGTAGTGCTGCTGAGGAAGGCGCTTTTTTTATATCTGTGCGTCAAAACTGATAACTTCACAATTCTGCAGCGTGTATTACCATCTCTTTCTGCCACGTTACATAGAACAGCGATATTCACTTTAACTGTTAGATTTGTTTAAAGTGATGCAGGCATTGTACGTTTAAAAGCCGTCTTCACCCAAATGCTTTGCTTAGTTAAATAACGAAGTAGTGCTATTTTACATTTTCCGCGCGCCAGCGTCTCGTCAGTGTTGTAGCATTTGCATACGTAAAACAAGTCGAACTCGGTTCTAGAATAAACACTGTTTTTAAACGCACTCAAGCTTAAAAAGTTTTTATTCAGCTTGCGCAGTTCACTGTTTATATCAAACGCGTGACTGGAGGCTGTACCACAACTGACAGATTCATTTCACTGGGATTACAGAAGATTTAGGCACAGAGATGTTGAACCTGAGGAATGTGTTGTGCTTGACTGTAGACTAGATCTTCATTAACGTCACCGATGTACATCATGGCTTGCGTTTCTGGCTTGTCATTTTAACTAATTCACCAATTGACAGACGCAATCCTGCACTCCAGAGTGTGGTTTAGTGAGTACACGCTGTTGAGTCTTTTTATCAGCTTCCACGGTGCCTCACGTTATGTATACTCTCAAATCTAGTACATTTACTTAACAACGTATCAGACCATGTTTCTAGAAACATCTCGTTTTTATTAGCTCTAATGCCTGTAGCACAGTTTGAGAGAAATCCATGTTGGCTCTGACATAAACCACGTTTGTCATTTAAAGGTCAGCTGTTTGCCTTCTCCTTCTCACTATCTTTCTGGATCCTGTGCAACACCAGCGAGACTAAAACGAATGTTAGTGTATTGATTTAACAAGCACGATTAGGCATTAAAGAAAATCCCGGGTACAAAAGGAACCAGTGCTGAGACTTCGAATTCGGAGCAAATAAATATTAACCAAGGGAATGTTGACACAAGCGAATATATGTTTGACTAGAGTAGCAGCTCAGCCTCATGTTCAGATTCATTACTCGTCATTGCTGTGTTTACTCACTCAGTGTGGCACAAATAAAGAGACATTGTCCTGTAATTAAAGTCTGCTGATCATAGAGGTAGAGGTAGGATTTATCAGAAGGTTAATAAGCAAATACGGCAGTATTAGGATTCTAAATAGATGACCTAAACCTGACACGTGGGACAATTCGTTACTGGTTGTTGTTGCTTCTATTGTTCCTCGACTTGATTAACACATTAGTAAAGGTGGCTGTAATAATAATAAGTCGGGTAGGTTTAACAGTGTGACGGAGACAGAGGCAGATGAATCGAGGTTCGTCCAATATAGACACTGAGGAAAAAGCCAACGCTGTCTTGCAGCTAAAACCCTTCTTTGCTTAAGCATGAACTTGCTTTTGTTCTGAAAGTCAGTCGTCTGTGCCAGTGCCAGTCTGTGCCCTAAGGAAAGCTTGATTCATTTTCCCAGCAGTCCTTTCTTCTGTCTCGTATCTCGTTTCTATCCATAAGTACAAGGTTGCAGATGTTTAGTGGAAGTCATATTTGCCGCTCTTGAGACCTTGTGCCGTTTTCTTCCTTTTTTTGTTCAACAGCAGCTTGTCGCATAATGATTTTAGCTAAGCGCTGTCCTTCCCAACGCAGTTGTTCTACAATTCACGACTTGTTAAAGTGCCGGGCCTACAGCCAGGACTACAGAGGGCGATACAGTGCAGCGCATCTGTCTCTGCCTCTCCCCTCAGCTCTTATTAGCTGGGTTTCTCATAAAGAGCTGGTGCCAAGAGTAAGCGCCCACTGCTGTGCAAACACACCAGGCCTGACTAGCTCTCAGGAATGCTTTATATGAAGGCAATAAAAGGGGAAGCTGGGGAAGTGGGTGTGTTGCCGTTGACCGTCGCTGTTCTTTTCACCGCCACCATTTCCTCCACTCAAAAGACTACGTCATGGAATAATTTGTATACCAGTGCTAGAAATGTTCCTAAACATCCCCAACGTGCTTAGTCTACAGATAGCAGATAATTCCTTTTGCGTTTTGTTTTTCCAACACAACCCCTCCCATGAGGCCTTGTGGGAGAAACGAGTCTCGCTGCCACTGTTACTCAACTCTGCTTTTATCGATTTCAGGTCTGAGTAATATTGGCATGCATGTTTTTATCTTTGCAGCTTGTAGTGTTAGCACATTTACTGGCTAATGTTGATTATGGTAAAGTTGCTTATTATTATTATTATTTATCTAGATATGTGAAGTTAATGATAGATCCCCAGACTGTATTTTCCTGCTTCAGCTATTAATAAAAAAGGACATAGTATATAATTATGTTTGGAAGTAAACACAGTTTTGCCATCATAACATATTCTTCAGTCACCAGTCAGCCCTCCTTCAAGTGAATCTCAGCCATTGATTGTATTTAGATAGCTGCTATTCTGGAGACGTACCTCATCCTAATTGGTCTGGTCAAGTCCAGGGTAGTTAAGGTACACATGAAGGAGGGGAGAAAGGCTGTGGGAAGACAGAGCGTCATCTTCTAAGTCAAAAATCAGCCTCCATCCAGTGCCGTGAGGCTGCAGAACATCCGGCAGCACTAGCAGTGCATAGCCTCAGGATCTGCAGTTTTCAAGATGACCAAAATGATTTTTATTGCTTGTACCTTGTAGCAGATATTTGCCCTGGTGCAATCTGTATACGTGTCAAATTAAAATCGTTGCAACGTCATCACCCGCCTGCCTTTGGCCCTGGAGAACTTCATGTAATTACACACTAAGGATTGAGCACTAATTTAAAAGCTTAAATCTGCTACCACAGTTAAGAGCAGCTGTCTGTGACTAAATAGCTTGCTTGTTTTTTGGTAAATGAGGTTGTTGTTTATGGGAAATGTCATTATACAGGAGATCGTTGCATTCTGTCCAACAGCCTTCCAAGATCTTCTTGTTCTTCTCCTCACTTCACATTTGAAGAACAAATGCGTGATCTGCAGTTCTTGCAGTCCATTTAGAATACGACTGGCTCTGGCTCATTTGGTGCCGTTTTGTGGACAAAGCCATGGCTATTCATGTTGATCTTTGGGATTAGAGTGAACAGCCCCTGTCAAAGTCACGCCGTAGCTGTATATTTTCTTCTATTGGCAAAACCGCTTACAGCAGGGAAACACAAGTGCTGATTCTTGCGCTTGTGCATCTTTGACCTGTGAAAGCAGAGCTTATACATTCTATTCCAACAGAAACCAGGGGTGCAGCAGGGATTAACCAGCTATCATCCTTTTACTCTGTGCTGCACCAGCCAAGGCCTCTCAGTTTTCCCTCACCTTTGCTTGGTTTAACCTCGAAAGTGGGTGTCCATATTTAAGCAGAACCAGGTTTCACAGTGTAGTTCTGAGTTTTGCTCTGTCGACCTCGAGGCAAGGATAGATTAATGCCTAACCTGCCTGCTGATGTCTCTTCAGGACAAGTTCCTTAGCTTTTCACCAGTTGCACAACACATTGTGACATACGTCTACTGTCAATAAGGTATTAAAATATTTAAAAGCTCAAGGTTTTCAAATAATGAGATGAAAATACAGAATAAATAGGTGACCGAGTGCATGAGATATCAGGTTGATGTCAATGGCAGATATTTTAGATTGCTTCAAACAAGTATTTAATTTGAAAAGCCAATTTTGAACGTTCATTAGAGACTATTAATGTTTGTGTTCATAATAAAAAGCAAGTGGAGTTCATCAAACATTCTGAGCCGGGCCATGGTGTTTAGTGCAGAAACTCTGAGTCAAATTTCTGTCTCACTTTTTCCTGCCATCAAGGCTAGAATTACATTCCAGCTCCCCCCCTTTCCCTTCTTCTACACGGGCACTCTTTGCCCTGCATAGGGACAGGAAAGCGCAGTCCAAACTCAGCTAATGGATGTTTACAGCTGCAGATTGACTGCTTGCACCCAATCACCACATGTTCTTTTTTAGCCTCCAACACATTTGGCTCGAGCGAGCGCGCTCTGGAGACATTTTCTCTGCGCAAGGTTGATTGTCCATTGTTATCTTCCATTTTCTCCCTCTTCTCACTCCCTTCGGCGCTCTTTCCCCCTCACTGCCCTCCCCTCGCATTCTCCCCTGCTCTCCTTGCCTTGCTTTTGCCAGCTCCAGCCTTAACCGTTTGGCGCCCTGTCAAAGCAGGGGCCTTTTGTGGCTTCATCACAAATCTGCCAGGAAAAACAGAAACCATCTGTTCAAGCCTGGGCTTGAGCACGGATGAGTGTATAAATACAGGAGTTTAGCCTTCACGCTCATACAGCGCACGCACGCACGCACACACACTCGCGCAAACACGCACACACAACTAGAAGGGTCCAGTAAATGGCCCAATTTCCCCTAACGCTATGCCAGAGCTGTTTCTAAATCACAGTGAACAAGGCATGATCTCTTGGAAATTGCAGTTCGCACAAACAGAACCTGCTCACAAACACCCGCATCAACACTTGCTTGGCAGAAATGAGATGGGAAAAAAAATCCCTTAGTGTGGTGATAGGAGGTTAAGCCTCTTCCTTGTCAGATAATCCACCCCGCAGAAATATCCTGCAGATGGAAGCGTTCTGAAACAGCCTATAATTCAGTGCTTAAGTTATCAGGATTTGTGTGTTTTTACTGCTAACAAGTGCATGAGAAACTATCAAAAGTGTAACTGGTTTAGTTAATACAAAATATTGAACGCAATTCTATTAAAAAAAATACTTTAAGTCCAGATATATTTGTATATTTGTTTTGAAAGATCCTAGAAATAAGCATTCTAGTATCTAATAGAGTAAATAGGACAAATAACATGGTTAAAATTCATAAAAATATTAAAAAATATAAACCGTCAGTTTACCGAGTCTAAAATTAGGATTCTGTTCATCAGAGTAAAGAGAGCAGAAAAATATCATGTCCTCAAGCGTAGCTCAAAATGTCTCCATATACCATATTACAGTTTGGCATTTTGATGTTCATGGAAATGACTTCATAAATGTGGGTGTGGGTCCCATGCAAGACATTTTCCCCCTCAGGGGTAATCTTTTATTTTTGCATCATTGCGTGATATCTCTCTTCATAAAAGACTAATAACTGCCCCTGGTGCTCCTCCTACAATTTGGCACTGTACAGGAAGGTTTTTGTTTTGTTTTTCTGACTGTGCTGGAAAAAATTAGGCAAGAGTAAAGAGGAAGGAAGATGAGGACTAGAGCTGGGAAGTGTGGCTTAGCAAAGCCTCTCAACGCTTCCCTTCAAATCATATTTCCTCTCCCAAGACTTGAAAGGGGGTTTTCTGTAGGTCGCCATCATCCAAGGAAATTTGCCATCACCACATATGATCCACTCAGAACATTTCATCAAGTCAGTTCAGCCTCATCTCCACTCCTCCACATATTGCCCAAGCAGATCGTATTAAGCACGGCATTTTCACAACGCTTATAAATGTCTGCTTTCTAGCTGTTGGAGCTTGTTTTTATAGCCTACGAACTAAATTACTTTTGAATGACCGTGGTGATTCCTTGCCTAGCAACAGCGTTACGCTAGTTATTGAACTGAACATTGGAGAATTTTATCCATGGCATGTTTTTTAGAAACAAAATTCTCTCTTCATAAATGGGCTGATTTTTCTCATCTCCTTTCATAAGTCTGAGCTTCACGGCTCAAATCCGGCTTCAGAAAGAAGAGCGGGGAGGGTTTGAATGTAGCGAGTGTTACATAGGGAAGAAAGCCTGCTCTCTGTCCTCCTGAGCAGTTTTGATCTGCACATTTCAATTAGATTTCACATCAGGAAGTCTGCCATCCCTTGGCCCGCACCTGCGCCCTGTTCATCCCGTCCAAAGCCTCATGCTTTCCAACGCACTCGCCCCACACGCCACGCTTACACAGCCCATTATTCCTCCCAACATCATATCACAGCGAAATTACCCAAAGGAGTTCCGCTAATCGCATATTGTAAAGGGTTTTCGCGGGACATTAACATGAACCCGTTTTCCTAGGCAGTGGAAACAGCGCTGGCATGCTAGTCTCTTCTGCTTGTGTTTGTTTTCAAAGTGTGGTGAGAGGCTAAGGTGGGTGGAAATCTCAAAGTCAAAGAAGAGGATTTGTCACACTTGTGTTTCTCATTTGGCTAACGTCTCAACCACCCACAAGTAATTGATGTAATTGTGATAATTGATATTTCGCCTACTCATGTCCGCCAGCGTGCTCCGAAGGGGGAGGGCGAGAGGGAGGTACGCTGCCTGTTCCAGTGCTGGTGCATTAAGCCATAAGCATGTGGGAAACATTTGCAGAAAACAGACGCTCTGAGGAAGTCTTTACTTCTCTAGTGGTCACCAGCAGAAAGCTATAGGAGAGTTTATTTCATTTGTTTTTATTACTACTCCATATATTTCAGTTTATTAAAGACTTAACACTTTTTTAGCCTCCTTGTTAGTACTGTAGTATATTATTGTACCATTTCAAAGGTTAACGATAACACCATGTAATGTATTATTTTGGTCAGAAATACGTAGCTAATTTTAAAAGGTCATCACAGCCCATAATTCCTGAGCTCTAGTGTTTACTCATGTCTGACATGGCAGTCTGTGTACTGTTTATACTTTTCCTGATAACAGTTTCTCCCTGTATCCAACTTCTGCTGACTTTGCTCTGAACAAATGTACAATCCAGTTCATGCCGAGTTTAACAGAGACATCATACCAAGCACTTGGCCTCCTGAATCAATCCTGCAGACCTTAATACATTAAAGCATTTTAAACCCAAGCAACTGGTATGTGACTAATTTCCCGTTGCAAAATGAATATGCAGTAGGAAGGCAGGAAAGGTAGAAATGTTATAAACCACCAACAGGAGGAATACTGCATAATTGCTCCCTCCGCCTGGCCATACTTTCAGGGTGTGTGTATTATTTTGAAAGCTGCCGGAAAGCACCAGTTAATTTGTGCAGGCTGTCTCAGCAAAGCTTCTTCTGATCCATGATTGCATGTGTTAATGTTTCAGTAGGGTATTGATTTGCTGGCTGGCTTTTGTGTGCTGGATTTATACGCTGTGCTCCCTGGCAAGCACACCCTGAATGTTTGATTAAAGTTCAATTGACTCTTCCAACGAAGGGACTCGGAGCCGTTTCACTCCCTATTTGTAGCGCCAAAGCTCTCCACGACATGTTCTTTTGTTCCCATTCAAGCGCCTGCCACCCAGGCAGCCACCAATGTACTGATCCTAATATCCTAGCATTCAGTGAGCTCCGCTCTCTAATCCTGGAACAGAGACAGCCGCAGCACAGAACACCAGTCTGCTGCAAAACCCGGTATGGAGTCTCCCTCCCGGCATCCATGTTCTCTTGCTCGCTATCTGACCTCAGCACTAAACCTTTTTTCGTCAGCCACCCTCTGAAAATAAGCCTCTGTTTGTGTGCTGTTATCAGTTTGACATTTGAGGTCTTTTAGTACAAACAAAGGGGGAGCAAAAAAATGCAGCTTACAGCTTTGTTTATTTTGGACTAGTGGATCAGCATAAATTTGTTACCTCTTGATTTGTAACAGCAGTTCATCAGTGGGCCATTTTTGATAAGATTAAAAGGTGAACATTAACCAAACAAGACATTTTTCAATATGTACAGTGAAGGAACACCCTTTAACTTACAGCTTCATGCTTCTCTGTATGCAGGGGGAGTTGATAACTTTTTACTATTACTGGAAGAAAACCCCTGAGGCTGCTAGCTCCCGAGCCCACCGCAGACACCGAAGGCAGCCTGTCTTCCGTCGGATCAAGACCCGCACAGCAACCACGCCTGTCAACACTCCCTCCCGACCGCCTTCCAGCGAGTTCTGTAAGTGCTCTTCATTCCCTAGACACAGAAAGCAGACATAGCTAAACTGGGCGTTTCGATACAAAAATAAATACACTGAGGACCTCGTCCCTTTATTATCACATAGTAAATTAATTCATGATCTTTTCACCTCCAGAACCCAAGCAAGTTGCGTTATGCAAAATGTAGATCCACGATCGATTGTCATGGTTTTGGTTGTTGTCATGCTGTTAACTCTGGCTCTTTCCTCCAGTGGACCTGAGCTCAGCCAGTGAAGATGACTTTGACAGTGAAGACAGTGAACAGGAGCTGAAAGGCTACGCCTGCCGCCACTGTTTTACCACCAGTAAGAAAGTTCTCCTCACTATGCTAAACGTCCATTCCAACAGTTAGACTGCTACATTCTGATAGTGCCTGAAGCAGGCTTGTACATTTGCACATAGATATTTAGTAGCATGTCATCCAACAAGATTCACATCAATAACCTGATATTCACCTGACTTCAGTGAAATATGAGCTTTTCACAGCCAGCAGTTAGTCAATCCCCAGGTGCACTGAGCACAGTATTAGATTTTAGTAGTCACGGAGAGACAGGTGGCATTCCGACAACAGTGCTAGAATCACAGACGTGTCAGGCCCTTAATAATCCCCACAGCAGGTCTGTAATTACTCTCTGTTTGAGGGAGCCGTGCTGCTCACCCACTCTCTCCACTGGCAGATGGACCTTGGAGGATGTTGCTGCTAATTTCATCCTACCTGACAGTTACTCATTTGTTCTTTGCCTCATTAAACCCTTTGACTTGTTGGGTGCAGTTGGTGCTCACAGTACTGCCATATGGTATGGGCTACGAGCATCACCATGTAATGCAGCATGGCAAGCCTGAGTGTGAGTGTTTAGATGTCTGTGTGCTGTAAGGATGTGAGTCAGGGATCAGACTAGTCCATGTGTACCTCTCCCCAGTCACTGAAAAGCAGAGCTCATCTAGAGTCGGAAATGTGTTTGCAGCCTCCAAGGACTGGCACCACGGGGGCCGTGAGAATATCCTACTGTGCACCGACTGCCGCATTCATTTCAAGAAGTACGGTGAGCTGCCCCCAATCGAGAAGCCTGTGGACCCACCACCGTTTATGTTCAAACCCGTCAAAGAGGAAGAGGATGGGCTCGGCGGGAAGCATAGCATGAGGACTCGACGGAACCGTGGGCCGGTAAGTCCCAATCACAAGGGAAAAAAGCTGTGTTATGAGGCTTAAGCTTTGCTTTTGTACTTAATACTTACATATATTAGTATGTCATTACTGTTCGGTCAGTTATACGTTTTTTTGTCCAGATGTCGACGCTACGAAGTGGCCGGAAGAAGCAAACATCCAGCCCTGATGGCAGAGCCTCACCAACCAATGAGGACCTACGCTCAAGTGGCCGTACCTCTCCTAGCGCAGCTAGCACGTCCAGTACTGACAGCAAGATGGACTCGGTGAAAAAACCCAGCAAGGTGTGTCCTCATTATCGCACCCTGTACAAGTGCAATATGCGCTTTTGCCTATGCATCAAAAAAGCCTAAATGTTTTTCTTCTCTTACAACAGAAGATAAAGGAGGAGGCACCGTCACCTATGAAGAGTGCCAAACGCCAGAGAGAGAAGGGATCCTCAGACACAGAGGAGCCTGAACGGACCAGTGCTAAGAAGTCAAAGACTCAGGTAGGGTTTCTTCAAAGGACTGCCCCATTGTGCCTAGCTTTTTCTTCAAAGGACTGCCCCATTGTGCCTAGCTTTTGTTAACACCGCACTGTATTTAGCAGTATAATTTACCTAGGTTTGTTGACCATACTTCAAGATTGTGTTTAGTAGTTCCCTCACAAATTAGGACCTGGTACAAAGTATTCTGTTCCTTAGAGTATATAGTAGTGCTCCAACCAACTTTATTTGTGTCTTCCAGGAGTTGAATCGTCCTGACTCGCCTTCAGAATGTGAGGGAGAGGGCGAGGTAGAAAGCTCTGATGGTCGCAGTGTAAACGATGAGGGCAGCGACCCCAAGGACATTGACCAGGACAACCGCAGCTCGTCTCCTAGCATTCCAAGCCCGCGTGACAATGAAAGTGACTCGGATTCATCAGCGCAACAACAGGTCCTCCAGGGACAGCACCCTCCTGTAATCCAGTGCCAGACGGGCACTTTGCCCCCTGTACCGGCTTCCTCCACCACCACGCCTACGCCTCCGACGTCAAGTGCAGCACCACTCCCTGCACAAGTGTCTCCATCTGTGCCCACCACTCCCATCCCTCCACAGCAGATCGCTTCAGCAGGCCCGCTTTCTCACATTCAGTCTGG
Organism: Notoglanidium macrostoma; assembly: GCA_030068235.1. NCBI lineage: Eukaryota > Metazoa > Chordata > Actinopteri > Siluriformes > Auchenoglanididae > Notoglanidium > Notoglanidium macrostoma. The sequence continues at coordinate 8,375,433 of JAQQZR010000015.1, read as the reverse complement.
AGCAGCACTTCATCCTCCAAGGTTGCCTTCTCCTCACTCGCCCTTGCAGGCCATTGCTCAACCTCCTGTGCCCACTCAGAGTGTCCCACAGGCTCTACAGCCTCAGCTGCATGGCCCTATGCCTCCAATGGGCCATCCTCTGCAGGCATTGCCTCACATGTCTCATCCTCATGCTTCTTTACCTCCACAGAATTTCCCTCTCGCTCAGTCTCAGGTCCCCCCTTCCCCCATGTCAGCCCAGGCACAGGCCTCCTCACTATCCCAGCAGCAGCCACTGCCTCACACTCCTCCATCGCAGTCCTCATCTTCCCAGAGTGGCACTCAGCCACCGCGGGAGCAGCCCTTGCCTCCTGCGCCCATGTCCATGCCTCACATAAAACCTCCACCCACCACCCCCATCCCGCAGATGCAAAACCCTCAAACACACAAACATCCGCCACACCTTTCGGCTCCACAGTTCCCCCAGAAGCCACCCAACCTGCCCCCGTTGCCTGCCCTGAAGCCCCTAAGTTCCCTCTCTACGCACCATCCACCCTCTGCCCACCCGCCTCCATTACAACCCATGCCTCAGCCTCCGGCCGCCCAGCCACCAGTGCTCACACAGTCCCAAAACCATGTGCCTCCTCCGGCTCCACCACTCCCCTCACCCTCTACCGCTCCCTCGCATTCTGCACCTTCACAGCCGCCCTTTCCTCCTCATCCCTTCATCCCAGGAACGTCAGCCCCTCTCCCACCCTCCTCTGTTCCTACTTCCGTGGCAGGACCCCTGGCTGCACTTCAGCAGCCTCCTTCGTCCATCTCCATGCCCCTACCTGCTTCCATCAGTGCGCCTTGCTCAGGTCCTTCCTCCGTGCCCACCGTGCAGATTAAAGAGGAGCCTCTGGATGAGGCCGAGGAGCCTGAGAGCCCACCACCTCCACAGAGGAGTCCTTCACCAGACCCTACTATCGTCAACATACCCAGTCATGCGAGCCAGTCTGCACGGTACAACAGACATTCTTACCTCTAATCTCATGTATCATTGCACCAAATTACTCATAAACACTATTATTCAGGTTATGAAGTAAACGTTTAAAAAAAGTCATAGTACCCTTTCTGTGCCTGCTCATAGCTGATCTGTTATCATCAAAGCCAACACAGGCATTAGATTAATGACTGTATCATTAAAGTGAAAGAATCGTACACGAACATCTCTTGTTCAGTCTGTTATGGTGGTGTCTCTTAAGTGCTGCACACACACTGCCAGTGAATAGCAATGAGGCTGCTAATGCACCCAGGATGTAGCTCATTATGTCCAAGGCACTGAAGAGACTGATTTAGTTGCTTTACCCAAGAATAATGAACTGACATGCCAGGGGTCATTTATTTGTCATGGAGTAATTGCATTTCAAACGGTCACAGCCCCTCCACAGTCAAAAAGGACTTCCCAAGTAGAACTAGTTTACTTAAATTATTGTGAACATTGAATTAATCAAATTTTTTTTCTGTCCTGCTGTTTCAGGTTCTATAAGTACCTTGACCGAGGCTACAACACATGTGCAAGAACTGATTTCTACTTTACTCCACTGCCATCATCCAAGCTAGCTAAGAAGCGTGAGGAAGCACTGGAGAAAGCAAAGCGGGAAGCAGAGCAGAGAGCACGGGAGGAGAAAGAAAAAGAGAGGGAACGGGAAAAAGAGAGGGAAAGAGAACGTGAACGGGAGAAAGAGGCAGAACGAGCTGCGGTAGGTTTCATTGTATTTTCCAGGCTTTTATTAAATAAATATGTGCTACTCCAACGTGTACCTAATGAGAATCTCATTTGATTTTACAGAAGGCGTCTAGTTCTTCTCATGAAGGCAGACTGGGCGATCCTCCAATGGCTGGGCCAGCTCACATGCGCCCACACTTCGACGCCACTTCAGCCACCATCGCTACTGTTCCACCCTATATTGGCCCAGACACGCCAGCCTTGCGCACACTAAGCGAGTACGCTCGACCCCATGTCATGTCACCCACCAATCGCAACCACCCATTCTTTATGCCTCTGAACCCAGCTGAGCCCCTGCTGGCTTACCATATGCCGGGATTGTACAACGCTGACCCTGCAATGCGTGAGCGTGAGCTGAGAGAACGTGAAATCCGTGAGCGTGAGATTCGTGAAAGGGAACTGAGGATGAAACCAGGCTTTGAGGTCAAACCGGCCGACCTGGACAACCTGCACCCCTCAGCCAACCCTATGGAGCACTTTGCCCGTCATGGCCCCATTGGATTACCCCACATGGCAGGCCACCCATTCGCCTCTTTCCACCCGGGACTGAACCATCTGGAGCGTGAGCGTCTGGCCTTGGCCAACCCCCAACTGCGGCCCGAGATGTCCTACCCGGAGCGGCTGGCCGCAGAGCGTCTGCATGCCGAGAGGATAGCCAACGACCCCATCGCGCGGCTGCAAATGTTCAACGTGACGCCGCACCATCACCAGCACTCGCACATCCACTCACACCTCCACCTGCACCAGCAGGACCCACTGCACCAAGGTGAGGGAAATTTCTTTAATCGAACTAATCATTAAAATGCATGATAATTACTCACATGCTTCAGCTCCATGTAAGAAAATAATTTTTCTGTAGTTTTTGTGTGTGTGTGTGTGTGTGTGTGTGTGTGTGTGTGTGTGTGTGTGTGTGTGTGTGTGTGTGAGAAAACATGCATGCTGCAGCAGCTATGCTCGGCCTGTGTTTGAGGACTCTATGATTGCGTTTGTCGTTTAAACGTTGCTTAGTGGTGATCATGTAAATGTATCTGTATTGTTGTACTATTGTAATGCCTTTGTACCTTGACAAATTGCTACTGACACGGAGTAGGTGGTGGTGAATGTCTTGTGTGTCCACCAGGTTCTGGGGCCCATCCGCTTGTTGATCCCCTGGCTGCAGGACCCCACCTGGCCCGCTTCCCGTACCCACCCGGAGCCATCCCAAACCCGCTGCTTCCCCAGCCACCGCACGAGCACGAGATGCTGCGGCACCCTGTATTTGGTGCGTCTTCTGCCACCAAGATCATATCACAACCAAACTAGCTTGTCTTAGTCTCACTCAGATAATTGTACTCTTCTACTATACTACTGCAATACTCAGGCTTTGGTCTTAACCTGTCTGCACTGCTCTGTGTATTGACGTTACAGGTGCTACATACCCGAGAGAATTGCCAGGGGGTTTGCCCCCGCCTATGTCGGCAGCACACCAGCTGCAGGCTATGCACGCTCAGTCTGCCGAGCTGCAGAGACTCGCCATGGAGCAGCAGTGGCTTCATGGCCACCATCACATGCACGGAGGCCCTCTGCCTGGACAGGAGGACTATTACAGGTCAGTGAGTCACACTGCATAATGGAAGACTTGTATTCTAACCTTTCAGAAACTATAATAATCATAAATATTTTCTGACTATAACATATCCACTTAAAGTCAGTACTTATTGATGTGCCCAGTGCACTTTGTGTGTGAGGCATGTGTTTGACTGGTGCTGTTTGTCTTCTCATCCCCACAGCCGGTTAAAGAAGGAGAGCGATAAGCAGCTGTGAATGTCTAGAGGGATGTGATATCACAGAGGTCAGCAGGACAAAGAAGGTCGCACCAGAACAGTCGGACAGGACCTTGCCTGCCCTTGGAACATTTTTAAAAACCGAAAAGTGATGAGGATAATCTGATAACTTTTTTGTTCTGTTGTCAGTTTTCTTTAATCTTATGGACATTTTTTTTTATTATTTTCTCAAGAAGTTCACTTCATTTTTTGGTATATAGCGTTCAAGTAGTGACAACGTCCTCAAGACTGATTGTGACTTTCCTGCATGAACATCCTCTGAGAAGCTTCCCTGACATTTTTGTAGGTGCTAGAATACCAGACACTTTGTCACTGTGCTTATTCAAAAAAAAAAAAAAAAGAAAAAAAAGAAAAGAAGTCGGGCCATTATATCTGAAAGTGCTATCTTAAATTCAATGTTTATTTTAATACATTGTAGGAGGTTTTTAATTTTAAGAAAAGCTGCAGCATGGCATTTTTTGAGTCTGTAAATAGTATATATAAATATATATATACATATGATTATTATAATTATTATTATTATTATTAGGTGTGGATTCCTGACCGATTTGTTAGACCTCCAGTATAATAGTTCTGAAGCATCATCCCTTGTTTCAGAGGGGAATGAGATGGCATTATCTGAGTAGGTAGCCATGTTGTGTGGTTGCGGTCCATAAAACAGGGTCGCAGAGAAATGGCGGTACCAGATTTTTATCCACACACACCCAAGTGAATGCTCAAGTTGAGCTACTTTTCATCCTATAGACTGTCAGCCACAGATACACATACAGACCCATTCATGATGTCATTACCGTCTTCATTTCCTCCAAGTGTGTTGGCTCCAAGGCTGTGCACAAGGGATTACAAAAATTGCACTGAATAACATCAGAAAATGAAATGTTCAATTCTAATTGGTTTTAAGTGAACTGACAATGTGAATGAGTGCATTTAAAAAAAAAAACTTCTTAGTTCTGTGCGCCAAAGTAACAATTGGTTTTATTAAGCTGAATTAAGTTTTCATGCAACCTTATGAACGTACTTATTGATTCAAGTATTTCTGTCGTCTCACAATGACTGGAATGGCCTGGTATTTTTTCCTCAGTGCTTTTCATGAATGCTTTTAGTGATTTTAAACCAGTTGTTGGGTGCTAATGGCAATGCAGTTCCCCCACCTCCACTACGCAAGCCGCTCTGCCTCCAGGTGAGAGGCTTCTCACTCAGTCAACCTCACTGTGATACTCGAAACACGTGGTTCTCTATAAAAGATGGATTTAAGAGCTTTGAACAAGAATATGCGTATTTTGTGTGTGCATGTTTGTAGTGGTGGAGACGAACATATTACCACTGCAGCTTCTCTCTGCATTCCTGACACTGCACTTCCCATGAGCCATGATCCATGGGCCGTGTGATAGCCATCGTCCACTGTTACATGCAGTATTTCACTCTTTTTATGTCTCTCACGCTCATCATGATCATTTTACATTCATTGATCCTCTCAGTGCCAGAAGGTATTTTTCTGTTTCAGACTTGGAATAATACTTGATAATCAGTGCTGTTGTAGAAGATAACAGTTTGGTTTTTTTTCCCATTGGTTAAGAGGAAAAAAAACTCCCAAAGCTTTCACGGAAAGTTATCTGTGTCAGCTGAAGCTCAAACTCCATCATCAGCCAGTTTTACTTTTTCAGTTGGACTGTCATCTACCTGTCTCCGTCTCTTCGATGTATACAACGTTCTAATATTGTTTTCAGCATTTCCTCCCTTTTGTCCAATTTTCTGTCTTAAACCTTCGATGTTGAGTGTTGTCAATGGTTTAGCTTCTTGTTTCAAAGCGGCAATAGCAGAATGTAAATTCTGACTGCTAAGATTTATATATACTGGTATCTTGAAGCTTATTGTATATATTAGTAGTCACCATGGGATGACACAATGTAAACAAAAGTAGAAATAATTAAAACAAAAATTGTGAGTCCTGTGTTCTGCCCATTTGAGTATTTTGTAATTTTTTTGAAAATTTTGTGAAATTAAAATAAAACTAAGTTACACCACAAGCAAATGTGGCTCACCTGGTTTCATTGTTTGTATATAACTGTATGCGGAAGTGCTCGTGATGAGGTGATCTTCCCGGAGACAACGTGAGGAAGAAACCTTGAGAGGATCCAGACTCAAAAGGGACCTCATCCTCTTCTGGGTGACACCGGATATTGGGATGGTTACTCTTCAGCAGCTCTCTGTTATTAAGTCAAACTTTAATAAGTGTGTTGAAAGGATGTTTTAGCATATTGTGAATGAGACCTGGTATGAGCATAGGATAGACTTCATGTTTATGGCAGCAGTTTTTAATGTACAGTATCCAGATAATATGAAATTAGCTGTTGAATAAGTTATGAGTTTTCTTTTCGTTTTTTTTTTTTTTTTTGGAGTTGAATGTTTAGGATATCCATCTGGAACTGTCCACAAAAGCAAAAAGTGAGTCACAAGAGCAGAAAGCAACCAGGAGAGGTATTGGGGTGAATCAGACAGGTCTTGAGGATGGAAGGAGCCACAGCAGTAGCAGAAGTGCACATGTAGCTAAATACCGAATTGCTGCTTTTTATGCATTAGGAGTTGAATGGAAGTTTTTATGCATCAGTGACGGCTCAAGGGGAGAAAGAATCACAGAAGTGGAGATCACAACCTGCCACTGAGCCACAACATGGGAGGTCTTATCAGCTCTGAGGGCTGCACTCCTGGTGTGACTGAGCCATGATCAGAGTGGAAGGCTGGGAGCTTCATTATCATGTTTCAGCAACATCAGACAGCAGCGCTGCGGTGGGTCTACTTGTTCGCCAAGATGGCTGTCAGGTTTGTCAGGCTTTCAGTTTCGCTATGAGGCTCTGAGCCACAGTTAAAGAGGTTTTTGGATGACATGCTGGGATGTGCCAGCCAAAGAAAAATGCATCCAGTAAGATGAGATTACTCGAGAAGGTTCATGTTAAACATGCTATTACTAGCTACAGGATGATTATCATTTATAAACAGCACAGGGATTAGGAATAACACGTAAGGGGGGAAAAAAACATACTTTATTCAGAGCTGTGATTTGAGCTGGTTCAGTACAGGATTGACCCTACTACATAGTATGGAGAGGTTAGGATTTTAACACCTCACACCTTTCCTACCAGAGTGCCTCAGGGGTCAATTCTTTGTCCACTCATCTGTCTTAATACTAATTTGGTGTCCCTGCTATGCAAATAACATTAAACTTCTCTTTTCCTCCATTCTCTTCTCAACTTGTTCTTTCTCTTTATCCCAACCTTGACAAAACTGAACTTATATAACTGCCAGTGATGGACAAATTCTTCTCTGCTGGACCTGTCAATCACCATTAACACCCCGACAATCCAGCTAATCTTGGTGTTATTTTCGATCTGATTTTAGGGCTCAACATCCTTTATTAACTGTTTGTCGGATCAACTACAAGAGCAAGATCTACATAACATTAGCAGAGTATAAGATATTCTGACCACAGTGTCTGCTCAATTTCTTGTACAAGCTCTAATCGTTTAGAGACTCGGGTACTACAACTCTCTTCTTGCCATTCTCCTTCCTATGCATTGAGAACACAGAAGACTGCTGCTTGTCTAGTTCTCCCACATGAACACTCTCTTTATCATACATTAACTGCCTTTGTATTACTTATTGATTTTTAGTTTACTTTATTATTAAGCTCGAAATTGACCTTTCATTACTTTATTGTCTTTTATATTGTTTATGCAGTCAGGTTTAAAGTTGTCTTTTTGCTATCCTCTAGAAGATTCTAGCACTTGTACAAGCTAGCATTTGTCTCTTGCACATGTTGTACATCACTCTGGTAATCATGATCAAAAGAAATTCAATTCATTTTCTAAACTCTACCAAAGATATGAATAAATAAATGATGACGCATCCGTCCAAACTAATCTTAGAACCTTTATTACTGTGCAAGTCTCTGCAGGTGCTCTTAGACTGGGCAGCAAGTCAGAAATCACTAAACAACTGAGTTCTTGAAAGGAACAAATTAGTCAAAAAATGGCCTGTAATATCTCATGAAAATGCACCATTAAATGCCACAGATATAACAAGGTGGTAATGAAACCTTGCTGACGCTGCAAGCAGAAAAACAGTCATCTCATGCATTACTCTGGCTTATCCTAAAGTTTCAGTGATTTATTGAATTCATTATTTTGCCTGCTCTAGCATTTTGGCCTTCTGGTTGTGAACTAGACAGTTACATAACAAAGTTGCAGTACACAGATTACTCCTAAAGGCTTAATGAAAAAATACTTTTACCTTAACTTGCTTTTAATTACTGTTTAGAAGAGCTCTGGATTCCAGTTGAAGTCAGGTAGCAATGGACATATTACAAAGAAGATATCTAAAATATGGGAGGAACCTTTGGGTTTGTTCATCTAAATTGTAAAGCTAGTAATCTTTCTTCCTGTTTCTAAAGAAGTGAATAGTTCAAAGAGGACCAGTGACATGAATGATTGAAGGTAATCCTACTGAAAAATTCAGCTTGGTTTGACCAGCTGTAAAACTACCAAAATACAGGCAGAACAGGTCATACTTTCCATCTTCAGACCATCATACAGACCATCTTTGCCAGTTGGTAATTACTAGTAGGTGGAAATAGTGTATGAATTACTGCTAATAATACTATATTAAAGACCAGTTCATTTTTTTTTTTTTTTTTGATCAGTTTAGGCAAGTAATATTGAAGCTGGAAAACAATTTACATGGTGGTAGACCAACTTGTCCAGCTTGGCCTGTGTTTTGGCAGCTGGTAGCAGCTGGTAACTCATCAAGAGAGTTGGTGTAATACTTTGTAACAGTAGCATATAGACAGTAAGACAAGCAGAGTTGTAGTGATGCTCTTTACATGACAGAAGCTGAATTGAACCGCTCATACTAGCTATAATAAATGCATTGTTTAAGAATAAAGTTATGCGGTGTCCATGCTGCCCTAGAAAGAAGCACTGGTCACCAACCGTAAGACATTATTATTAGTAGTAGCAGTTAGTGCAGTTACCTATATTATGTGAAATGAGTATAACATAGTGCAAGCATGCTTAACTATTTAACTATCCATCCATCCATTATCTATACCGCTTTATCCGTCTGGGTCGCGGGGAAGCTGGAGCCAATCCCAGCATCTTCG